>VYYJ01004987.1:0-12044 GCA_021029165.1 Cyphoderus albinus
AAACTAATCAATTTTTAAACCTAACCTAACCAAAATCAATCAAACTTTCATAAACGTTATCATAACCACCATCACTCTGGTGACCACCGATAGTTTACCCTGACTACTGGTTAGTCAGGGTAAAGTATTGGTGGTCAAACAATACAAAGAGGGGGGTCTTGGGTCTTGACCACCGATACTTTACCCGCACCGGTATTGTCAGTATGTGTTAATGATGCAGAATGAAGTAATTTAATTAAATTCTAAATACAATTTGAATTAAATCTTTGGGCACAGTTCTTTAATGAAAATCAAATAAATATTTAGTTGAACAGGACTGAATGAAATAATACTAATAAATGAATTTCTTTGGAACATGGTTCAATGGTTCATTAATGAAAATCAAATGAATTTTTAGTTAACAGTATTGAATGAAATAATACACTAATAAATAAATACTGACACTAATACTAATAAATGAATTAACAGTTGAAAATATTTGAATCATCTGAATCGAATTACGTACGCCATTTGCACTTCATATTTCGCATACGACGGATTAAGTCGGGTGTCGGCTGACCATTTCGATTATTTAGAGTAGGAGACTCCGAGGAGGCCACAAAGAATTGGTCTGGAGATGGAAGTGTGCAAATGGTTGAAGGAGTAGAGACGGTGGACAGTGGAGTTTGCTGTGTTGTGGAGCGGGGATAACGAAAGCTCACAGGTGCGGAAAACATCGGACTTCGAGGCGGAGCTGGAGGATTTCTTGTGCTAAATCTTTCACGGGATCTGGGAGATGGATAAGGAGTTTGCTGAGGCGGGGCAGATTGTGCCGAAAACTGAACGATAGGTTGAACTTGGGCGTTTGGTCGGTTCGGCGACTGGCGCAGAAAATTAAAAATGTCACCGTTATTACCGGGGTTTGAATTGTTTTGATGAAGTGGCGTAAGGAATGAAGATGATTGCTGTTTCTGAAGCGTATTCTGGAGCTCAGTATTTTTTCTTTCTAAATTCTCCACTTGTTCTTTCATTGTCACGTTTGCTTGCATCAATGAAGACACCTGTGACTTGAGACCTTGATTTTCAGTCTTCAGGGTGCTCTGGTAGTTCATCTGGAATTACATTAATTTATCAACAAAATTTTAGATGTTTTTTATTCAACAATGGGAAAAGTTCGCCAAACACGATATGATATTTAACTAACCAGCTTTCCGACCAAACGCACTGCACTTTTCTGCAATTGAAACTGAAATTGCAGAACCTGGAACGCTTTTTGCATAGATTCCTTAATTATCGTCTGCGGATCCATAAAGTATGTCTTAATTTCAGCATTAGCCTGCGAATTAATTTCCATCATTTTGCATCCTCCTTGACACAAAGGGCATTGACTGGTCTGTCTCCCCGCTGATAAGATAAAAATAATAATGCAGCTTTTAGTATGTATTTACCTTTTATTCGTTATTTTTTTAACTCAAATATTTCTCAATAATTTTGCCAAAATAAACAAATAAATCCTAAAGTGTATAAAGATTAAAGAAAACGTACCTTGAACGCAGGCTGAGCAACATAATCCTCCACAGGAAGTCAAACTGTACGGCTGCCTGGTGGGTGCAGTACCCACCTCAAACGCCGGCCAGTGTCCGCAACGCTGACAATGGAAAACGTCCATAATGCCTCCTGAAAATACAAAATATCCTTTTGCGTCAAATCAATCAAAAGTGTTGTTTAAATGAATATTAACTTTAAAATTGTTAAAATTTAAACAAAATCAAAGTTTAATTTTAATTGTTAGCTTAATTATGCGGTACAAAATTATTTTCGTGACTAGTCGAATTTCTAGAATGTGGACTATTTTAAGACTATTAATAAAAAAGCTTTCCAGTCCAGAAGAATGGATTTGCACGCACGAAAAACGAAAAACGAAGTAAACAAAAAAATTCGTGTCGTCGCGCGTCGCCCGTGTATTCGAAAGTTTTTTTTTTTCAAATCGACAAAATGGTGAAAAGCAGGGAATGATACGAGAGAAATAAAGGCGGGAAAGGAAAACGAAATTCAAAAAGGTGTTTTACCGTGGTTTTTTACCGCTCTCACACTCACAATCACTTTCAACGTCAGCTCGCTTTCACCTTCCGTTAGTTCTTCGTTTACCTAAACTTTTGCAGTGCACTGCGTCTTCGTCACCCGTTTCCGGTTCCAATGGCTATACATACATACTTTAATTAAATTCAAAATGGTTTAAGATTATTAAATTAAATTGATAAATCTCAATTTGAGATTCTCAAATGTATTCAGAAGGACTCGAAAAGAAAAGGAAAATTAATACTTGTATCTTTTATTGTATTACTTTGACTTAAATATTCTAAACATCGAAACCCTTTTACCTATTCTAAAATTATGCAAATGATTTTAAATACAATACAATACACGACAACAGAGACGCTTGCTTGAGCAAGCTGTAATTTTCGGATACTACGCCGTCGCCGTCGCACGTTTTCTTTCGTTTCCCTCCGCTCCGTTTACACTTCTGTCGTGCTAATCTCGTGCATCATCTCATCGTCAGCCTCCTCAAACTCCTCATTCCTTTCTTCTTGTTCGTTTTCATACTCGTCATCCTTTGTTTATCGTCGTTTTCCAAAAGATAAGGGATTAATTTGCATATTAAGCAACAGAATAAAACATGGCGGTAAAATTTAAATTTCCCTTACTTCTTCAAAGTAGTATGAGTTTTCGGATTCGGAGTCGTATTCGTCGTAATCGTAATAAAAGGGTGCGTCTTCCTCCTCCGTGAAAGCGTCAGTGTCATTTTCTTCTTCTTCCGCGTTTTCTTCCCAAGAATTTGTCTGCTCGCTTTCGCCTTCCGTTGACAGTTCTTCGTTTGCTTCCACTGCGCCATCGTCACCCTTAACCTGAACCTTTTCGGTTGCTATTTTGTTTTTAAAATTCAATAGCGGTTTAATTATTATTTATTAATTGATGAATCTTAAATGTATTTGTTTTTGTTACTTTGTCAGTATTAAATTATGCTTAACCTCTTAATGAACTTCTGACACTATAACCTCGAAACGTGGATTGAATAATTGTAGCAAAGCGATTAGCATCGTGTAACTCAATTGGTAGTCCCTGAACAAATTCATCCCGCTTACGATATTTCATTTGTTCCACTAATTTTCGAGCCAGATGACCTCTGTAGATGGTTTGAATAATAGTCGCGTAACGATTTCCCTTCGCCACGGACAGTCCCAGCTTAAACAGGAGACACATCACGTCACTTTGCAATTTCATCCCAAACTTTTCACGGGATAGATATTTACGGTACATGGTTTGAATTATTGTCGCGTAATGGTTCGCATCTTCCAGGGACACTTTCAGAAATTCCAAGAACTCGGAGAGCTCTTTGGGTGACAAAACTGATGAACGTTCCCAGCTCCAACTGTGAAATTCCCAGCTTTTTTGTGCTTTTCTCTGTCGATGAATCATTTAAGAAATGAATGATGTCTTAGTTTTAGTAGCCAGGGATCAAATCAAGGTCAAAGGTTACCTTTTCATCTTCAGCACGCTTTAGTCCCAGTCGCGATTCCATCTCCTTAGCTAAAAATTCATAAATGTTGTCCGGTGCTGTTCTTATAGTCTGAAAGTAAATTGTATATATGCATGTACTAGTACAGTAACTGCTAATTTGACCCCGTTGACCTTTAATGTATGAAATATGAAGATAACCTCTCTAGCTAGATCTTCCATCAATTGTTTTAAGCCATATGGAATCTGAGCTGTCTTTCGTTGACCATAAAGTTCAAAAACTGGGCCGTTTGGCATTTCCGGCATCGTTGCAACTGCCATCTTTCTAGCTTTTTAAAGGTTTCCCTTGAACTTTCTTTGTTGTACTCTTCCTGGAGTGCCTCTGAATGAGTTTTAGCACAGCACGATCCTAAACAAGAATCCCTTGTGAAGAATAAATGAACAATTCAAAATCTCGTATTTTGTGCGAAACCGTTTTGATGGCCTTTTAAAAGAGAGATGCGCGATGGTAGGTGGTGATAATAATAAGTCAGAATGGCTTTTTGCGAATAAGTCTTATTATTTGCAATCTTTTGTTAATTACATGGAAAATAAAATTGCACATGTTTTGCATAGTGTTCCGTAACAACAACAACAACATTAAAAAAGTGGATTATCCTTTAAATAGCTTTCATCTAGAACACTGCCTGGTCTCCATCTCCATCCCTGAAGTGTAGAGGGGGAGTGACTGGTGCAAATCATTTGGCACAGGGTATCCGTACATTTCGTTCGCTAAAAAGTGGTATCTAGAACGGAGCAAATGAGCCGAAGCCTTTGGTTGTCGGTCTCTAGTAAAAACTCCTTTCCGGTTGCCCACAATGCGGGTTATGTCTACAAAAAAGAAGAAACAGAATCTCGTGAATCTCAAGTAGCCCCGTGATCTGGAGAATTTGTATCTGTCTGAGCCACTCTAAGCTCGACGGAACGCATCATTGCATTGATTATAAGCAAACCGAAAGTTTTCCACATTTTTCTTCATTTTCCGTGTAGTTTACCACTGACTGGTTGAAAAAAATTAGATATAAAAGAAAGTATTGTTTGCCTTGTTTAGTCATGAAGTCAGCAAAATTCCAAATCATTTCTCCCAGGAATGTAACATTTCTATCTTTTCTCATCGCGTCAAACACTTTGAAGTGCTCACGCATGTAGTCTTCTTGAAATTCCTCCGTGAATAGCCAACTCGGCGACTGAAGTGTCCAAGTCAAGTTGATGTTGATTATCAGGATAAGTGTGCACAAGGCGGAACGAATTTAATTGAATTAGTGGAATAATGATAGACAGCGTAATATCATATCGTATAATTAACTAAAACTTTGGCATGGATAAAAATAAGAGTGATACTTACATTGTGGAAGCCAGCGACAGTGTCAGCCCCATATTCTGTGTAAATCAAAGGCTTGTTGAATGTTTTCATCCAATTGTAAGCCTCCGTTTTTGCAGCTGTCTGAATGACCTCAATTTCTCCCGTGTCAGTATACCAGGCTTGATATTTGTTGAGACCAATAATGTCTGCGAATTGGGCCTATGAGACACCAAAGTGAGAAAGTGAAACCTCCTTTATTCTCCACCGGAAATTCTTTTATTTGTTTTGTTATTATTTTTATTGCGTACGGCTTTATCTCTGGCGTAGTGCGTATAGAGGACAATACCCACAGGCCTTGTTCCATCCAGAGAACGAGTCAGCTCAAAAATTTCTCTAAAATCAAAGGGATTCACTCAACTGTCCACTTGAAGACGACAGTGAAAGATGTGCACAAGGCGAATTTCACTTTGACTTTTACTTGAAGTAGTTTTCTGCAGCGGGGTCTTCAGACCGAGGCTCATTCGCCACAGACCACATGACCACACTGGGTCGGTTTTTATCCCTCTGAATCAACTGGGTCATTTCGTTCTTGTGAGTCTCCAGCAGATGTGGTCCAAAGTGACTGCAAGTGAACGTCGAGATTTATTTATACAGCAGTAAGAGATCCTCTCGAGTCTCAAGAATTTGACACGGTCACACTCGCACTTAATTAGCAAGTCAACTCACGTTAGTGACACTGCAGAGCACTCATCAATTATGACAATGCCAAGCTGGTCCACCACGTCCATTAATTCCTCAGAGTAAGGGTAATGAGTTGTTCTGTACGAGTTTGCCCCAATCCATTTTATCAAGTTGTGGTCTTTCACCAACAACACGGGATCGAAACCCCGACCTCGCAGCTGAATGACCATTATCTAAATTGCTTACAATTGTAAAATACGGATGTGCGTGAAAAAAAATTACTTACGTAGAAATCTTCGTGCCTGCCAAATCCCGCAAAATAAAACGGTTTGCCATTTATTAGAAAGGCTTTGTCAGTCAGTTGAACTGATCGAATTCCAATCTTTAGTCGATAAATGTCTTTGACAGATCCTACTGTAAGTGTGACCTACTTAAAACATAAATTCTTTACACTTTTGCTTGGATTTCAATAGAATGTACAAAACACTTTAATGTATATACCACAAGTGTGTACAAATATCCGGCGTCACTCGCATTGGCTACCATTGTGTAAGGCCACCACAATTTTGCATGTGGAATTGTGAGATTTCCAGACGACCCTGTGGCAGGCCCTGCCACAGATGCGCCTTCTTTGTCTTGGAGAGTGACACTCACTGATGCATTTGTCACTTCTTCGATTAAGCTGTCAATGGTATAATGTACAGAGCCAGTCGAACCACTCACATCAGTGACGACAGTGATATCGTCGATGAAGATTCTTGGAGTTGTGTAGAGCATAACTGATCTATGGATGCCGGCATACTTAAAGAAGTCAAAATTGTCTGTCATGATAAAATGGCCAACCGGATATCTAGAGAAAGAGAAGCGACAAGCCTTTTTCCGTAAACATGTTTGAAAAATGGGGTAATGTGAAACAAGCAAGAAGAAAGTGCTTCGTTCTTACTCTTCTCCCGTTTTGTATGTAAAGAATCCTTGGGGAACGGTGTCTTCCGTGAGAGTATTATTAACAGCGACTGTGAGAAGATTTAGTTGGTCAAAATGGAGTTGGTCTGGGAATAATTCTGCTTCAAATGGTAAATGACCTCCTTTGTGCTCTGTAATTTTTATCCCGTTGATCCACTACCAAAGTAAAAGTTGGTGGCACAACGGCCACATTATAATTTAACGTATAAAATAAAGAAAAGTTAAGAAGATGCATGTGAAACTTACAACAACTGCGTAGTAGTTAACACTGCTAAATCGCAAGAATATTCTTTTGTCAGGAGCATTCCACTCTACTGGAAGCCAAAAATTGCGATCATACCAAACCCAGCCAATGTGATTTAACCTTTCGCGATCCTGACTCAAATCTTGGTAGCTACTCGGTACAGCCATCAGTTCCACTTCGCCCGTCTAAAAGCAAGAAATTCTTTTGGTTACCGAGATGCAACGGTTGTCTACTGTAATTTGTGAATGGAAACTGTGCAGGTATCTTTTTGACCTTCTCAAGCGGCCCGTTAAACCATTCTTCTCCAATTCCCAAATCCTGTGCTCCCTTCGGTTCCGCTCTGAAGTTCCATATTCCATCGAGTGACTTGGTTTGTCGGCTTTCCGAATCCCTAGGAAATAAGATACCTTTATTTTGACTGGTGACAGGATATCCGAGATATTCGATTACCAAAGCGAGTTTCAGTAACAGTGACGGTAACGACTTCATTTTCTGCTAGTTTCAGTGTGAATCCGAGTTCGCGACAACAATTAAGTCAAGCTGCAAGTGAATTCCACTTTCGCTCTGAACGAAAGCAAACCTACAAATTATGCTTCCGTGTCGCTTATATAAGCTCCTCTGAGTAGCTGCAGCGTTACAATTCTGTCATCATGGGGCATTAATTTGTGTCTCGATTTGATTATTATTATGAAATGCTGTCAATTAAGAATGTCCTGAAACAAATGTGTCAATTAGATCATTGTGACGATCTGTCACTTGATGAATCTTAAACAACAGCCGTCATTTAAGTGATCAAAGCAAATTGTGTAATTTTGTTTGGGTTAGATATGAGATGATTTTATTTGCTTGTCATTTTTCATGCCGGAATAATTGCGTTGATAAAAGCGTCTACAAGTAAATAAGCTTATGGTCGCTCAACATTAGATGCATGCAAATAAACTGTTCTTTGTTGCACAGACATGATGAGACATGACAATTGACAATTAATGTGTAACGGCATCAGGTGCTAAGAATGAAATGAGAACAACGAGATTCAGGTCTGAGTTATTCTTTTCATCATTCGCTTACGACTATTTTATTTATTAAAACATTATTTAACAACTCATCCAAAAAGGAATAACAGGGACTGAAAAGTAAAATGCTAATATGTCACACTATTATTTTCATTACCGTTAATTTTCAACTGAACTAGTTACATGTACGTAATAGTTGTAAAAGCATTCTTTTAGATGAGAAGAATTTTATCGACTAACGTAATGTAATGTAATTTAATATAATAATAATATCTTTTGCCTCCGTTCAGCATGCAATGCAAGGTTCAATTAAATCAAGACTTTCAATTTACAAGGAATTAAGTTATAGAGAAACGAGGTAGAAAAAAAGTCGAAATAAAAGAGTAAAACCGTAATCGTGAAACTCGTAGATTATTCCAAAAATAACCATGAGACGACAGCGTTCCAGATTGAAAGCACACTTCAACCACATTTATGTGTGTATTTAAATGTTAAATGTATTTCCTCGTAAAAATGTATTTCGCAATTAGTATTGCATTAGTATTTAAATGTCCTTCGCTTAATCAAAATTAGTAAACCGATTTTTCTAGAGCGGAGTTATGGAATTGAAAACGGAAGAGAATCAATCTTAAAGTTTTTACTTTGAGTTTAACGGAGGGAAAAAGTTATAACGGAGGTTTAATCTTTGTAACTTACTCAATTAACAATATAATCATAATGATTGAAACAAACGTAGCAGTAGAAATTAAAAATAATACTTAAGTTACAGATTAAAATGACGTTTGATGTCTCTTTCATTTTGTTTAATACGTAACAGCTAATCCAGTACTGTTTAATGAACGCGATATAATATACAATAGTTAAACCATTCTACGTACCACTAGATAATATGTATAATCACTACAATTATTATTTTGGCATGGTTTTGAATGAACATTCAAGGTTCCTTCCTGATATTTCTTGTTATTAGTATTTAACAGTAGTATCAATTTAATTGTAAAGAAACCGGATGTATTCCATTGTAACATTAAGTAAAAATGAGTCAGAAGACTTTTAGAAGGTTGTACTTAAGAATAAATGATTTTCACCTTTGTCTGTCTTAACTTTCCCTTTTAACAAAAATGTAAATTCAAAGGTTATGTGTTTTTAAATTATTGTATCCGAACAGAAACATTTAAAAATTTTATCAGAGCAGAACGGTTCGACTCACATGACCATGATTTCGGGTAATCTATAGTAAAAAGCTTAATAAATTGTGACATCCTCCAGCTTCTCTTTCAATTGACAACAGCAACAGCTCACCATAATCTTGAGCACAAAGAACATTAATCTTCACCTAATCATCATAACTTGACGACATTATCGATTCGATTGCACAAAATCATCACGTAAATGATTGTTTAATGCGAGTTTCATTTCGGACATTTCTTTTAGCAATTAAATGTCTTAGCTCCATATCTGAGTTACCCGAGTCATTCGAAGCATTCGATCTGCCTTTGTCTTCTCTTACCGCCATTAACATTCGACAAGGAAAAGTAAACATTTTAAACGGTAGTTAACAATAGAATAATTAAACGTAACATAAAATGTAGTAAATGTAGTATTAATAATAAAAGGGTTTATGATTGTATGTTATTGATTATATTGATCACAGATAAGGGAGGAGTTAATTGAGGAATTGCTGACGACGATACATACAAAGTATATGAAACTACAATTACGTAGATGTATCATTTTAAATTTGATGGGATAATTAACGTATGTGTATGTTTAGGTAAGTGAAATATTTTCAAATAGTTAAACTCTATAGTATGTAATAATAGTATTTAACTGCTTAACTTCGATTAATTTCGATTTATGGCTCAAGTTCTTCTGGTATTAAGTAATACTAGAAGGAGGTAATAATAACGATTTATAGCTACATTATCTTAAATTTAAAATCGAGTAGAGTATAAATTATCATCATCTCCCTACTGCTGCTATAAAAGCCTTCCGATATTCAGAATACATTATTTATATTTTTTCATTGTCTGCATTTCTTTCTCAATCCTAGCTTCTTTGTATAATGATTTCCTGTGCTGATATTTTATTTAAGTACTAGACCTTTCCATAAAATGTATCTACAAATTTCTACAAAAACCGTTTTTATACAATATTCTTTGTCATGCATTTTTATTTGGACTTGAACGCCAACACACAGCGAGCGACACACTTTAATAATGAAACCGTCTCCAGTTATGTGCACATTATAGAAGACGATGTCGTGTGTTGCTTTCTCTAGCGCCTAGCTAAAAGAATGGAGTATCCTAGAGTAAAAATTTATTCAGTTCAGAATTACATAATTATTTCTTATTTGAATGTCTGTCTCCAAATAATATTGTTTGCAAGTTTTTTTAAAACCTTTACAGCTAATGTCAATTTGAATATTTTAGTTCACTATGAAAATTTGACACTGTCACTGTTTGAGCCAGACATTAATTATAATTAAGTCGATCTCGTCATTTTAACCAGAAGTTGGGAACCCATTGAGGTTCCCTTTCTATATAATTAATCCTTTGCACCAGCTCGTGGTAAGTCCTCTCTATATCATTATTAACGATGACCAAATCAAAATAATG
The DNA here is from genome assembly GCA_021029165.1 of Cyphoderus albinus. Lineage (NCBI taxonomy): Eukaryota > Metazoa > Arthropoda > Collembola > Entomobryomorpha > Paronellidae > Cyphoderus > Cyphoderus albinus. The sequence goes on from VYYJ01004987.1 coordinate 10,357, forward strand.
TCCGTATTTCTCGTCCATCTCTCTTGCCTTCTCTATTATGTCAATAAGCTCATCCTCCTGTGAAAACGAGAAAATTAAATTTGTGGTTTTTATACTGTCAGATACTTTGCTCATATACAAATATGTGAGAAGTTGGCAATAAAAATGTGTTTAAAAAGCAACAACTCACCTTGTAGGCTTCTCCACGAGCTATTCTCATTTGTTTCAGCCTTTCTAACGGAGGAGGAGCAATGAACACCTATAAAGAATTAACACCGTTCATGATTACATATGTAATAAAAATTATTAGTGATTAAATATAATATATCATTGTATTTGTAAAATTGCACTCACAATGTAAGGTTTTAGGTCGGAACTTCTCAAAATTTTGAGAGATTGTGGATGGAGGTTAAGTACACATATCTTGCCGGCATTCACAACACTTCTGATTGCATCTAAACTCGTTCCGTAGTATGCCTTCTCGAACTCTCCGTGTTCTACAAATTTTCGACTCAAAATATCAGATTCGAATTGAGCACGGCTAATAAAATGATAGTCTTGTCCATCAATCTCCCCATCCTTCCTCGACCTACTCGTATCTGCAAATTATCAATTAGTCAAAACGTCAGGCCTTTGCAGTAGAGAATATCAAATACATAATTAATTTCATAATATAATTCATGTGCACTCACGAGGAACGGCAGCAGCAAAGCGGTCATTTTCTTGCATAAGTCTCTGTCGTAGCTCATGGCGGCCAATATTCGGAGGCCCTTTAATAATTTAAATGGTTAATTTTTAGAATACACTGATTTTGTTAACCACCTCTCCAGACATTGTTTGTATTTATAAGTTACTTACCAATTAAAACTACAGGCCGTTTGAAGGAGGTTCGAGGATAATAAAGAGCTACCTCCTCATAAGTAGGAATTTCTTCAGCATCAGAATTCTAAGAGATAACGACAAGAAGTTTTTTTGACAAAATTTCTTTCATCGCATAAGTTTTAAAATGAGCCATTTATATTTAGAGCATTAATTCATACCATCATTAAATGCTGAGCTGTACGGAATTTTCTTTTTCTTCTTCTTATGAGTTTTGGCACAAAGTAAGGTTCCTTTTTTAGTCTTCTCCCTGGTCTCCGTTTCACCAAGAAGAGTTTGCTTAACTGCTTCTCGCCTGCATTATCAGAAACAACGGTTTCATTTACACATTCGTCAATCCCAGTTTAAAACCCCATTTATTATCTTATCACGTCATCGCTGACTTTCATTGCAATGCGAGGACAAAATTCCAAATGCAGAAACATCCGCTTCTCCCAACTTATTAAAAAACAAAGCGTAGAGTGACAAGTGACAAGGGAAATGGATTTACTGTGAGAAAGTCAGACTTACTGTTCTTGGAAGGATTTGGATGGAATCAAGCCGGCAAGCTGCTGATCCATTTCTTCTCCCTCCCGGTGAGCCTGCCACCAGTTAGGGTCCTCTGTAAAAGCATAAGTAATTATTAAGCGGTCGGTAAATGCACATCACAACAATATGCATGAAGACGTACTGATCAACATTACGATAACGATAGGTAGGGCATCACACTAATTTACTTGTCTAACCTTGATTGATAACATGAAGCACATCTCCTTTGGCGAATGCAACCCCCAATTCTCGACAAGGAATGTAAATATCGTCTTCAGGATCATAATCGAAATGTGCCCGGA
>VYYJ01004988.1:0-12043 GCA_021029165.1 Cyphoderus albinus
TGATAAGAAGCATCTTTGGTGAAATATTATAAGCTAATAAACAAGTCTGCTGTCAGCAACGTTGAACTCCGCATCGTTGCACCAATTAGTATGAAAGCTTCAGGATATCTATTTCCATTGAATGTGATCAAATGTTAGCTATAATGTCAGATCAACTTTAATATTGCTAATTTCCATAGATATATTTACAACATGTTGTTTTTAGTTTATAAATATACATGCATTGATTTTTTACAGGAAGGCTAGGCTAGCCATTCAAAGCATTAGACCTGAACTAACGAAGAATTAACTCAATTCAAAAGCCTTAAAGCATCATTCATTCAAATTATAACATAATGTGCAAAATATTCAAAACTCCTTTGCCTTACTGGAGCATATATATAACTGGAGCACCGCAGCATTGAATTTCACTCTTTGAACACGCTTGCAAAGAATTCGTACTGTGTTGCTTGATTTTCTCCTAAGTAATATAGGGGTATTTTGAGACATACTTTCACTTAAAACTTTTAAGTGAAAGTCAGACTTCCAGAGTTTTATCTAAAGACCAACATAAATAAGCTATGGCGTAGCTGTAGTTCTTTGTGCCATAAACCTATATTAATTTTAAATTGCGGATATGGAGATAGCTGATTGTTTGAATGGGACATTTTGTAGTAGTTATTACAGGAAAGGTAGCAGCAACAAACTAAATATTAGCATAGATGAAAATTTTGCAAATCCCAACGCCAGCTTTCCTTATGCAGAAGCAGACCATACAGTAGGCAGGAAAACTTTAATTAAAGTGATGACGCTTTTTGTTATTTCCTTCTTTATCATATTGGTGAATCTCAGGGTGCTTTGCGTTGTGATCGACTCTCCTAGGCGTAAGTTGAGGTAAGTTCTCTTTCTTGAGAAATATTTTATTGGTGTGACCTATTAAACAAATTTCTATATTTTTGTTTTGTAGGACAATCAATATCTTAATTGCAAACCTCTCAAGCATTTGTATAGGACTAGCCTTCTACAATGTAATTTACACAGTGGAAAAACTGAATGTGGTAGGCTTTGGCTCACAACCAATATGTATATTTCTTTCGTTTGGAAGAAGTAAATACATCAACTAATATTTTAAATTAATGCATACATTTAATATGCATTTAACAATTTGTATATAAATAATACTTTTCTTTTTTTGGTGCTCGACAGATATTGTAGGAGCAGCGTTTCCAATAAATATTGTTGTGATAATCTATGAAAGAGTTTCAGCGTTTCGTGAGACCGAGAGAAAGCTATTACCTTTCAGGACAATTGCATTCATATGGACTATTGCAGCAGTCTCCAGCACTCCAACTATATTCTGGATTCGGTATGAGTTCAGCCTTGAAACGCATTTGGGACGATGTAAACAAGTGAGTTTTTATAGTTAAAGTTTTTATTTTTACAACTGTTTCATATTTATTTGGTTTTCTAAATATGCCGTTATTTACTATATTAATTTATTACTTCAAAAGGTAAATTTATTCGGATCATTTTTCGCTACAGTTGCTTTCGGCATTTGGCGCCTCTTCCTTCTCTACATTTTAGTAACCGGTTATATGTTTTGGGGTGAGTATATTAAATTATTTAGTCATGAATTAAATTAAATTAAATTAAATTTTAGATTTGTAAACTTATTCAATTCCCTGAATTTCAGCATTGTTCAGAATACGATCGAAACTAAAATTCCTCTATATCTGCACGGTGAGATTTTAAATTTCGCAAAATACATAACAATTTAAATTTCTCTAAAATAATAATATGTATTGTTATTGTTATAAATTTATAAATTATTCATAGCCGATTCCAACAACCAAAATCCAAAACATTGTAAGACGTCTCCGGTTTATTTATTTCTACACTATCTTTTTTATTGTGATATGGGTTCCGATTGGTATCAGTTTGTTTATCGTCTCAGTGTCCGGACGAGCCGGAGTAAAGTACAAATCAATTGAACCTTGGGTAGCAGTAATGCTTTGCTCAAACTATATTTTTATGGGATTTAGCCCGTTTCTTTTCGCACTTTTATACGAAAACATGAGTACAATATTCTCACCATTTAAATGTAACTGTGCTAAGTCAGCCAGTAATAGAGATATTGTCAATGAAAATAATGTTGATGGTTGCCAATAGATTTTAATATAGGACATGATGAAAATTCGACTAATGTGTAGATTGTAACGTGAGGCATTGTTGCAAATATGAATTTTAAAATGAAATATCACAGGTACTAATTTCATTTTAGTTTCTTCACTGTCCCATTTGCGATATGTTTATTCTAGTAATTATTTAAAAGCATAGTTCAATGAGAATATTTAAAGTAGCAAAAAATTATGTGTTTGAAGCAACATTTTCATCGTTTCTCATTACATGTTTAACTATACTGGTGTACAAATCTTTTGTTTCCTAGAAATAAGTTGAAGTATGTAGCTTCTTTTTGATTGCATCTTACTGTACAGTGTGTTCCTGTTACACTTCTCAAATATATGTACACAACTTTACAGTAGTAATAAATAAATATTTGCATATTTTGGTATGTTTGTTTTGTGGGTTTTGTTTGACAGGTATTCTTTTATTAACAATATATTACAGTTTTGCACAAATATTTAACTTTGTCTGAAGTTTTTAGTAAATAAAACCAGCGGATTCGAAAACAAATGTTAAAATTGATTTTATGTTTATGTTATTACACTCAAATATATTTGAACCATTCATTACTATGAATGTGTACGATGAAAATTTTTCTCTGATACTTTGAATAATTGCTTTTGAAACTGGTAAACTTATATTGATTTGAACATTCTTTTCGAACGTCACAGATTCCATTTCCGCCTTTAGAGTTAAACTCCAAGAAACATTCAAGCTTGTTTGCATATTTTCTGTCCGCCACATACTCACCATAATTTTGTGAAACAATCAACTGGAATGTTTTGAACTCATCCTCACATTGACAATTTATAGATATTAATTCGAATTCACCAAATAAAGCAGAATTTAATATTGGAAACCACATTTTCATAATAGTTTTGACAAAATCTGATGTTTCATAAGTCTGATAAGTACAAGTGATTTGAATGTCGTCAAGTTTGCTCAATCAAATTACTCCGACTTCTGTTGTTTGGACAAATTGTTTCCTAGACCGTAAAACGAGACTGCACAATGTTTCCTGATTTTGAATGAAAAACAGGGAGTGGGGTTATGAAATGCCCTTATTACGATTTCATTATGTCATATGCATGATAATCTGATACTTGGCCTCGGAAGTCTCAATGGAAGAGACAGGCAATTTTCTGAAAGACTTGTGTTGAAATTAATGAGCCCAACTTCCGATATTACATACAGCAGTTGGACTTTACGCAAATAAGTGTTAAATGCCAGATTAATTTTATAGTACAGATACGGCTCCGCGAAGAGAATTCAGTCTTTCAAATCACATCAAAGTACGGTTAAGATATTTCTGGTTTACAAAGCTTTGTAATATTTTCCATTTACTTGTGTAAAAGAGGTTACGGAACCGTAAAATTTCATCATTCCAAGTATCGCAAAATCAAAATGTGATAAAATAGGTTCAGAGAAAGTCACAGAAGTCATGTATAAAAAAATATATTTCGCATTTCTATTAAAGAAATTTGATATGAGATATATGTTGTCGGATTGTTGCTTGTAGCGCTGCCAGGTTATTATGCAAGTGCCGAGGTTCCGATAGGAAGCAACTGCGAAAAATAAGGAGACGCGAGACACAAAGGAGTAAGAGACTGAAAAGCTCCTCTTTTTTATTCTAACACACTTTTATCATTTTTAGGAAAGCTTATTGGATCAGACGTTCCAGACATTGATTCCAGACAAAGTAGAGTTAGCCTTAAGTAGAGTTTGCCTTGAAATAATTACATATACCCCATTCGGTCATCGCTGTTTAGCATCATGACGTTCTTTTTCTTTTAGACACTCGCATAACTGTGCATACTACTTAAATGTTATACCTTATGTATGCCTTATCTACTCGTAACTCACCACACTCACCAATATAAGTTATATGCCTATTGCATATACATATACATAACAGAATGTTCATACATTTCATAATGTAATTATGTATTATTGCTTGGACGTGTGTCAAACAAACATGTTATGATAGACGTAATTGGCTTGAAATTCAAAAAGGATTGTGCTGTGGTTACAAAACACAGCTATGAATAAGGGATTCTCACTTTAAGCTGTAATATCTTACTTGAGTATGTTATAAATGTTTCGAACAAAATCAACCTCGGCTTCACACATGATTACGCATTACCACACGTCCTATTGGAAAGCAACAGCTTTCTTGTTGAGGAGAAACTGCGTTTACACTTACAGAATATTGATTTGAAGCAGATTATTTTCTATCCCAATAGCGCTTCACTATAAAGGTGCACAATTTATGATGGAACTTTCTCAGTGTGAAAGCAGTTTCGCAACGCGGTAGTCGGATCCTCTCTGCTTTCTCTTTTCTCGAAACGCACTATTACAATAATACTCAAGTTCAAGTTCGCTTAAGTTAAAAAGTAATATCACAAAGTGATCTCGCTTTTTGAAGGTCTATAGTCTATTGTGTAATTGGGACAGTATAGACTCATGAATTTTGGTGCTTCCCATTTATCACAATTTTTGCTAGAATGGAGGGTCAACAGCATTTCCCTGAATATGGAAATAATAGTTTTGTAAACGATAGTGTACAACATTTAGAAATTCAAAACATTAATAGATAACAAGACCGTAATTCAAGTTACAGTGGTATCAGTGACATTCCTTTTTATAATCATTCTTAATCTCAGAGTGCTCTTTGTGGTGATTGACTCGCCTGGAAGGAAATTAAAGTAACTTTCTACAGTTTTTTTAAATTATTTACTACTTTCCACTCAAAACTAATAAAACGTTTTCTTCTGTACAGGCCTATCAGCAAACTTGTTGCAAATTTATCATGCATCTGCATTGGACTGGCTTTCTCTTACGTGGTTTACACAGCGGAAAAGTTGAACGTTATTGGATTCAGTTCTCAGAGCGCTTGTATTTTCCTTTCATTTTATAGAAGTAAAAATCTAATTAAACTAAATATCACTGACGTGAGTAAAATATTTTTGCAACAATTGTGGTTTGTGTCATATGTATCCTGTAGATTTGATGGGCGCCGCTTTGCCATTAAATATTGCTGGAATAGTCTATGAGAGAGTTTCAGCATTCCGCGAAACAGACAGGAAGTTGCTTGTGAAAAGAACAATTCTTTGTATATGGACTGTGGCAGCGATTTCCAGTAGCCCAAGTATGTTCTGGATTCAATATGAATTTACAGAGGACACAAAGGGAAGATGTAAGCAGGTAATGTTAACGCTGAATTTTTTTTATTATACTTGACTGTGCATAAAAATTAGTTATCATATCCAGCAACTAAAAATTACATACGCATTTTATAATGTGGAAGGTTGACCTTTTTGGATCGTTTGCCGCAACCGTTGCATTCGGCATTTGGCGTCTATTCCTGTTAAATTTAGTAGTCAACGGATACTTCATCTCCGGTAACCTTGAAAATAATTTTGTACTATAGAATAATGAAAGAATAATTTTTAGCAAATTAGAAGGGATTCATAAACAATGTATATTTTCTTTGCCATTTCAGCATTGTTCAAAATTACGTTCCAAATTAAAATTTCTCTACATTTCACTGGTTGACCATTATAAATATTATGTAAAATACATATTTGCTTGAATTTCTCAACTTTTGGTAATTTAATGTTTTGTGAAATTATTGAATTACATTTCCATTCACCAGCCGATTCCAACAACCCGGGTGCGAAATACCGTCCGCCGCCTGCGGTTCATTTACATCTACACAATCTTTTTTATCATAACCTGGTTTCCCGTTGGGCTCAGTTTGTTTATTGTATCAGTCGCTGGAAGAGCTGGGGTGAAATATACCACAATTCAACCTTGAATCGGAGCAATGCTTACATCAAATTACGTCTTCATGGGACTTAGTCCTTTCTTGTTTACACTTTTGTACGAGAAAATGAGCAAAATATGTTTACCATTCAAACGCCAAGATAACAATTCAATCGGCAGCGGAGAAAGTTCAAACGGAGAAAACGCTTATGGGAAACCACAAAACAGTTACGGCCTACGCAATGTGTCTACAACTACTCATCAACAAACTACACCCATTTAGTTTTGTTTGTATTGGTTTTATTGTGTTTAATATTGCAAAATGGTACAAAAGTCAACGTACCACCTTGCAACTACCACAACAATCAAAAATTAATATAATTGACGAACCGGCAAGAGGCTAAGCTCACAAAACAGCCAAAATATCGTAACGTTTACTCTTATTCTAGGAAAAACCTGACTCTATTTTGTAACTAAACTTAATTTAAGTCAAAAAGAAATCCACCACAAATAACTCAACCCAGACACTATTATAATGAACGGGAAACGCGGCCCTACCAATTAAAAGAGACTTTGACTGACTGAGATCTTCTCAGTGAGAGTGAGAAGGGATTTGGGAAAACCTCTTTGCCGCATCAAAAGTGAAATCAAAATTTTTCTTCTGGTTTGGCGAGAGACCACGAAGAGAAAGAACAATAATTGGACCTGTGAGAATTCTGACGGTTACACCTTTGAAGTACAATCAAAGCCAAAAGTAAATAATCTCTCAATCTTTTGCTATTATTTTGTATTATATAAAGAACTATGTATGGTATCTTTACTGGAAGGGTTGTGGTATCGTAAATTACTCAAAGAGAGAAGAGTATTTGAACAAGTGGCTCGCACGCTAATGCGAATTTACCACAAATTATATAATGTATTATTAGTGACTACTATGTTTACAATTTGGATTAATTTTAGACTTAGATAAATACTGCTAGCTTAATAATTGTGGTATTCATAATAAATCAGTATTACGTAAAATGAAAAACTACAAAAAACGGCTTCTGTACTTTCCATTGCCCCAAGCTGCTATTTAATTCAAGGTAGTCAAGTGATGATGCAATTTTATTTAAGTGTATATGTATGAAGAAAGATGTAGAACATTTATCAGTCAATTTATTTTGCAAAATTAAAAGCTTTACTAATTAACGAACAAATTTCATCTTTGATGCATATTAATTTCATTTGGTATACTTTTCGGTAGGTATTATAAATAAAACCATATTTTATTACTTCCTCTATTATTCAAATCCGCGTTTTATATATTAATTCAACGAATTTCGAAATTTCATTCATGAATCCATGAGTCATCCGCTTTTTTGGCCGTGAAGTCTGAAATTCAAACAACGTAAATTACTTGACGTAACACTAAAACTGTACTAAATTTATATACAAATTATATATGTGTTGTGAATTGTTCAAAAAGTTAGGTTCATTATGGCGTTAACCAGAGACTAAAGGAGTAAATATGTGTTGATACAGGTGAAGTAGAACATCACGGTTAATAATTAAATTAAATTTTCATCCATGCAAAGGAAACATATTTGGACGTTGCTAAATAATATATGTCGTGTAAATAGAGAGGAAGTCAAGTTCAATTGCAATTTAACAATTGATATCAGAAGGGTAGGATTCTATCGCGTACAACTAATTACGTATATCATATACGGCATATGTACCAAATGCACCCCATTATCAAATACCTATTTATTTTGCTTCTTTTGGTGACTCAAGTTTAACCTGAATTTATGCTTCTCTTGTCTCTTAGTAGCATGGCCAATGGGTAAATTTTGGGAAAAGCAGGGTGTGTCACGAGTTAAGATGAAACCAAATTTCAGCTTTCAGCAATTTGCATAAAACAATAATTCTAAACAGGTGTGAGCCATCACATTAAAAGCTCGAACACGAATGGTCTGGAAACTTGAGATACACAAATGTGATAAATTATATGTATTATACTATTCATAGGCTTTACATACAGTGGAGTCTCTCCATAATTGCACCGAAGGGAATGCAATAATAGAGAGGCGCAATTATTCGGAGGTGTCCGCCTTCATTTAAATACATTGTTTTCAAAATCGAGGGATGGAAAAAACCTCTTTATTATTGTCGCATGCAATTGTTCGGACAATAATTGGAGGCTCCATTGTATGTTTATCATACAGATGTCAAAAGTACAAAAATCGATGAAAGGCAGAGAAAGTTCTAGTAGAGTAGTTGTTGATGAGCACTGAGGAACTGAGCATCAGATGGCCAACTTCCCATCAAAAGACTTCAGATATTTCGTATTACGCACATACACATACAAAACCTCAACTCATTGTACATACGTAATTATGTAATAATTCAGTGAATCCATGCAAAATTTATACAAAATAAATATGTGAGCGACAAATGTACAGAAACTGGGCTGCATGAATAAATCTGTTTTCGTGCAATATAATTGAAATAATTTCCCTAACAGATTTGTGCAAACAAATTTTATAATAATAAAAAACCATTATGGCTATATGCTTTTCCAGGGTATGTAAATTTTTCAAACCAAAAATATTGGAGTTTCAAGGTTTTTGCTTTATAGGTAGATGTAGCAATGTTATCGGAGTATAAATATTGTGCGAATTTCCTTCCTAGTTAGATGGGAAGAAAGAAAAGTGAGACGTAAGTAGTTTGTTTAGTTCTTCAAATATTGTTTTGAAGTGATCACTGATAAGTGCATTGAAGTATACCAAAGTCCTTTAAAACACAAAACCCGAAAAAAGTAAGTCGCAAAACCGAAACCTGCGGTGTTTTTTCAATTCTGCAGTATCTTGAGCTTTGTGCATTTTCCTTTCTCACGCATTCTAGGTTTTTCTAAAAGCGTTCCTTTTATTTTCAAAGCACTTACTTATAACTGTTTAATATGCAGAAACGAGGTCTACGATGTGATGATTTTGAATTCTAGACAAATGTAGTTTTACCGCAAAATAAGCAAAAACACATTTATATTTGATACGTTAATATTTCTTCTGATGGTGACATATACTACAGGTGAAATAAATAAAGTGAAGCATTATTTTTCAAAGGTTGGTGATAATACGTAAAGTGGAATTATATTACATGAAAGCATGTGAAGCCGCTTTCGTGGTGTATTTTAATTTATTCTCACTTTCCGTAATGCTGAAAATGAAAACCAATTTATTATTGTATTTTAATCAGGAATTTGATTTTAGTCAGTGCGCTGGGATTTAGTTTCATGTTTTAGTGTCAAGACGGACCCATTGACATAAGAGTAAAGGTAAGTCTTCAGGCATACGATCCACCGGATGTGAGTGATTGCATTACAAATCCGTGTTATATAAAACTGTCAACATGAAAGCAACGGACATCTCATAGTTAGTATGATGTCAGATAAGAAAAGTCCTTTCGTCGATTGTGTAGTACAGTGAAAGTCGAATTTAAACAACATATGTTGTAAATTCTATTCCCAATTTTACGCTTTGGTTGGATAAATCTAGAATTATGAATGTGACATTCAAGGTCAACAAAGAAAATAAGTTTGCCATCTAACAAAAGCTTATTTTCGTTTCCTTTCAACATTCATTAAAGAGCTAGGACTACAACTGAAACTGAAAATACAGCGTTACAGATTTATCTAAACATGGTCTAGTACAAACTCGTGCATTAATTGTTTCGTTTTTAAGCCCATTATTGTGTCATTAAACTACATTCGCTCATCTGGAAGTATATTGGAGGCATTACAATAAAGTACATCATAAAAGCTTTTGTGGTCATATTCTCGATGGAACCAGCATTTTGAGACTAATAAATAGAAACGTTGAGAGTTGACTGGATATGAAAAATCTCTGGAGGATATAAAATAAACAAGAAAGCACCACAAAAGAGAAGGTTGGAGTACTATATAACCGAAATGATGTATCAAAAATCCTTCACCGAAAGAGAAGTGTTATTCACCATTAAACTCTTATAGCAAAATCATGAAAAGGTCTTGGAAAAACAGAATTATGTAATAATCTTGAAAAGAACAACCTCGTTTGTTTAAATATAAAAGCGAGTTGCTCAGGAAGATGTGCAGCTTCTGGAGAAAATTATGAAAACTGAATTGATTTGCATTTTGCAACTGAGAATGCAAGTGCAAACTTCATTTTTAATATAAAAAAAATCTGCTTATTTCCTTTCTAACGCTTTGTCAGCATTATTGCAGAAAATGAAAGGAAATCTTTAACATGGTTAAATAAATAATTCTTAGAGATCCATTATTCTACATTTTTGTTGCCTAGTGTAGATTTCATTGCACACAAGTAAGTGTCATTTTGCAAGTTGCAATTGAGACTTTGATTAAAAGTATTTAATATCACTTTTCTTTTCTTCCATTTACGTCTCGATAGCGTCAGAAATCGATTTAAACCCTTTGAAGATATTCTTTCAGCAATGAAATGAAATGTTTGCTGAATATTTCTCACTGGAGCTTTTCACAAATTGAATATGCCTTGAATTTGGAATTTGTATTAAATATTTGCGATAATGCACATAAATCAATACGTGAGAAATATTGAAAATAAGCTTCACTAAGGAAATATTGCTCATAATTTAAACGAGCCTTTGATAAAAAAATACGAGAATGATACGCATTTTAATCTAAATAATATGTAAAAAGCTTTGATTTCTGTCGAAGACATTTCTCAACTTGACACGTGTTTATAAACTACCGAGAACATATTTTGTTGAGTTAACGAATGTATAATGTTCGCTAACTTTACAAAGAGCCCATTCTGCTTTGTGCCACATTGTCTGAATTTTTGTTGTAGTAGGATTTGATTGCGAAGATTGTTTTGTAATATTGTTTCCCGGATTTTCCGACTTTCTATTAGAGTATTGAAAAAATATCCGGAAGCAGTTTTGCAGAATGCAGGATGTTTATTTAATCTGTTTTATGGTTCAAGGGGGAAAGTAGCCCGACAAAATTCCGCCCATACTAAAAGCCTAACCAAAGTAAATCAACACAACTTCTCGCATTTAAAGCCTAACGGTTAGGCCCTAACCTTCACCTAACAAAACGTAAACGTTAGAATCCAGTCTCATCTTTATAAAGTGAAGGTGTTTGGGTTGGGTGGCTTTTAGTCGGCCGGCTTCCAGACACGGTTTAGTAGCTTATTTATTTCTAAAGTTTCATTTTTCTCAACAGGCAAATGCTAACCAACGGTTACGATAAACAAACCTTCAATCGCGTTCGAAATCAATTTTATTCTAGCATACTTTCTTCTTCCTAATTGATTGTGCCAATCTAGAGAAGCATTCGCACGGTGTGGCACCAGGTCCTGCCTTTAAGTTATACGGAATATTAACAGCAATAAGCAATACTTTTCTCTTTAGGCGTCATTACAGATTCAAACTTATATATTTTAAATGTCACAAGAGTTTCATTCAAAAGATAAAGCTTCATCTTAAAGAAAGCGTTTAAAGCAAGAGTAACTAAATCTATCAAACACATGCAAGTTATTTATAAGTAATATTATAGATGAAGATGAAACAAATGTCCTACTCAATTTGTCCGCGATAAATGCATGATTAATATGGACAGGGTTTTCTATCCTACTCATGTTATTGCATAGCCTAAGCAAAAACTTATTCCAATTGACCAATCATTTCTAACAATTGACCATGCATGACCTCTAACTAACCAATCATCACCGTCATCTGACCAATCATGACCTGCGAATGACTAGTCAATGACTAATGAAATTGAAATGACTATCCACATTCCCAAAACAATCCCATTGACCACCTAGTACCTCCGATTTACTAATTATATTTATATCCTATAATTGACCAATCATGACCCATCACACCCGGAAGTGGCCAGTTATGAAAAATCACACCCCCTGATTTATCAATCCTGACCACATCACACCCACGAAGTGACAAATCATGACTAAGCACGCCCCGTGATTGACCAATCATACCACTTGATTGGCAAACCACACTGTGTGAATCAGTCAGCCAACTTATTCTTTCGTTTTCGCTAGTATTGTGTGCATTGCGCCGTTTTATGAGACCCGCAGGGCACTTGTTTAAT
>VYYJ01004989.1:0-12043 GCA_021029165.1 Cyphoderus albinus
AACAAGAACAAAATGTGTTCGTCCTCTGGTTTAAAATGAAGATCATTCCTGGCAAGGATTACATAAGACTGAGTGCCACTGTTGGGTACGATATTGTAAAAGCTTTCTTGTCGTCTTGAGTTTACGGTAAAAGTTATTACAAACTTTAAAGTTCAGGGTTATTGTATCAAATAAGAATCTCATTTCATCCAGACATTTTCAATAAATCAATGATCATAAATAGGCGTGATATATTGTCATCCTAAGTACAAGAAAGGTATATTAAAAGATGTTTATGAATTTCTATTTCCTGGTAGCAAATAACTAGATTTTGTATGGTTTTCCTATATTTACTCTCGATTTTTAATTTGTTTTCATTTTAACAATCTTTTTGTATCTAATTTACATTATTTAATTTAAGGCATTTAATTTGCTTTCCAAAAATTAAGACTATCACGATGTAAGTTAATAAATATAATATATTTTTCCTCGACCATCCTTATTTACTTTAAGATTCCTTGCTGTGCACTCATAGCATGAACATATGCTTCGCTATTGCTGCACGCAATTTCATTTCAAAAAATTAAAAAAGACCAGTGAACGCGAAATTTCAAGGGTTAGAGAACACTTCAGTGATTCTTCAAATTCCCGAGAAGGTCCAGGTCACACGGGTCGCAAGGTAAGTGAAATAAAATCACAACTTTAGTTAATTTTAAAGTTATGTTTTGGTTTCACAGCTGCTGGATATATACATATACATGCTTTATGGGTATATCCAGCAGCTAATATATATACATATTAATATAAATTTGCCCATTTCAGATGAGCGATATGCCAAATGGTGATGACACCAAAGATTTGTTGGTGTTTTCCCCAAATAACCCCCCAATGGAGGTAGATGAGGCGGATGAGGACAGGTGGCTGAAGGAGGGGGATGGGGCTGACGAACCGTTGAAAAAGACGGTTCTGAAGCAACATCGTAGCAACCTGGCCGAAACCACTTCGCTACCACCACCACCAAAAACAACGATGACGGAGACGATGGAGGAGGAGGAGGCGGGGGTCTTGGTGCCACCACCACCACCACCACCAAAAACAAAAACAACGATGACGGAGACGATGGAGGAGGTGGAGGAGGGGGTGTCAGTGCCACCACCACCACCACCACAACTCTCTGCAACATCATCTTTTCCGAAAGAAAAGAAAAAATACCCCGCAGTAGAACGGGTCCCGAGAACGCTGTTGAGCGGTGGTGCCACTTGTGTACCACCGCCGCCGGAGTTTCCGGGTCCTGTTTCTGCTGTTCGGGGTAGAAATTACTGGCACAACCAGAGAAAGAAGGAGAAGCAGCGGAGGAAAAGAGAGTTGGAGAGCAGCAGCGCCAACACGGGGGAGGCTAGTGGTGATGTGGTTGAGGTTGCTGGTGTCGTGGGTGAGGATGTTGTTGTGGCTACCTCCGGAAAGCGGAAGCAGTCGGACCGGTCGCCGCAGATCCCGGGCGACTCACCACAACAAAAGAAAGAAAAAGAAGGAGCTGGAACCAGCGGTGGGGATTCCACTACCCCGGTAGTTGTGAAGAGGGGCCTGGGTGGGAGGCGTCCCCTCGCTGGTCCCAGCGCCAAGGATGTCCTTGTGGTAACTAAGGTGTATGTTACGTACGCCGAAAGTTCCCACAGGGACATGTCCAATGAGGACTACGCCTCATTCAAGAAAGAGTTGGATGAGGCTATCCTCGAAAAAATTATGAATTCGGAAGAGGCTCTCCCCATCCGAATTCAGTACAATAAACTCGTGGATGGTATGGCAGTGCTGGGGTGTCTCGACGAGGCCACGGTGGATCTGGTGATTGAGATGGTTGGTGGGCTAGCTGGTGGGTTCCGCGGGCACAGATTTCGAGATGTGCCTGCTGAACGGATACGCGAGGTCTACTCTGGCTTCGTGGAGGTACCCTCACTGACCTCTAAAAAGGACAGGATCATTCAGATCCTGGAAAGGCAAAACCCCACACTTGGAGCCAGCACGTGGCAATTATTGTCAATACGTGCTGGCACCAGGGGTGGGCGTGAAGGACCAGCGATGGAGGGCGCCTTCGTATGGTTCAGCATTCCAATGGGCTGCATCCCAGCCCTTGACAAAATAGACAGGAAACCCTATTTTCTCAGCGACCGCTTCACGGAGCTGAAAAAGGGATTCCTGCCTCCATCTTCCAGAGTGGGGACTTGGGGGGTTCCCGCAAATAGGGGGGTGGGTAACACTCAGGCCACTTAGTTGGTCTGAGTAAATGTGCAATGGGGTGGGGGGTCTCTCACTATGGGGGGTCTCCCACCTCAACGCACTACAGTAAAAGCACAATGCAGTCTTTACTGGCACTAATATTATATCAGTGTCAAGGATTGTACGTGCGACAGAACCATATAAATAAATATATTTATATGGAGGAAAAACAAACAGGGAAACCCATGATCAAAACGTGCATTGAAATATATGCAGTATTTCGAATTATGAGGTATCACCTTACCAAAGATGGGTATACCAGAGTCTCCATAATGTCCCCCCTCATTAGCAGAGAAACTACAGTATCGATTAGAGGTAACGAATATGTAAGCATGCCAGCCCCGCTTAATGCAATACGTAAGGGCAAGCTGGTCAAGCCTACCAATAACAAACAACAACAAAAAATATCGCCATGACTATCAGGTGTATACAATTGAATATGCACAAGGCAAAAGCGGCCACGGATAATCTGAGGTATATTATATCTCAGGAAATCCAAAGCAGCTTTATAGCCTTCCTACAAGAACCTTACACGTACAAAGGCAAGATAAGTGGTCTTGGCAACCAAAACCCAGTAATTAGTGCTGGAGCAAGAGACGCACCAGCGCGGGCAGCACTTTTAATCTCCAAAGATATTAATGCGCAGCCGATCACAAAACTTAATACACGTGATGTGATAGCCGCAAAGATTACCTTAAAAAATAAGGAGATCTGCGTGGCATCCGTTTACATGCCGTATGATTCAAATGAGCACCCTACAACAGAGGTAGTGGCGCTCATTGAGTACTGCGAGACAAGAGGAATGGACCTCATCATAGGCGCAGATGCAAATTCGCATCACTCACTATGGGGTTCAACAGACAACAACAAGCGGGGGGAAGATCTTGCAGAGTATCTTGCATCTACGAGTTTACATGTGATGAACAATGGGACTACACCCACATTTGTCACAAACTCAAGAAGCGAGGTGCTTGACATAACATTAGTATCCACCGGACTTGTAAATAAAATACGAGGGTGGCTGGTCGACTCCGGAGAATCCATGTCCGATCATAAGATCGTGTACTTTGAGATCCAGGAAAGTGCTGCTGTGCAGTACTACCGGAACAAAAAGCACACAGACTGGATTCGATACAAAACGATGGTCTCCAGCAAGCTGGAAAATATCGAAATAAACTGCATAGACGGTCCGGAAGATATTGACAACAGAACTGAGGCCATCACCGAGGTTCTGGTGTCAAGCTTCAAGAGCTGCTGCAAACTAAAAAAGGTGAAGCCGGGAGGAAGATGCAATCCCTGGTGGAACTTGGATATAGCATATCTGAGACACGAGTCCCGAAAGTTGCACAGACGCGCTATGTTCACTGAACAGGACGCCGATTGGTCTGAGTACCGCAGACTGAGGAACCTGTTCAACAACATGGTACGAAAAGCAAAAAGGGATTCGTGGCAACGGTACTGCGCAACAATAGAAACAAATTCAGATACCTCACGCTTCATTAAGGTCCTCAAAAAGGATCCGTTGGCCAGGATGGGAAATCTGATTAAGCCTGATGGTGTCCTTACAGATACCACAGAGGAGACCTTACAGGTACTTCTGGAGGCTAACTTTCCGGACGACCCAACATTCATTAATCAAACCCTGGTACATACACATACTCCGTTGGAAGACGGAGTCATCACAGAACATAAGGTGAATGCTATAGTTAGGTCCTTTGGCGCATTTAAAGCCGCAGGACCGGACGAAGTATTTCCCGCACTAATGCAAAATGCGGGAGTGCCGTTGGTGACTCACCTGGTCCCTCTGTACACAGCTTGCTTGGAGTATGGGTACACCCCTCGAGCTTGGAGAACCGCTAACGTGGTTTTCCTGCCGAAACCGGGGAAACCCAGCTATGAGCGGGCTGGTGCATGGAGACCGATCTCACTCACGTCATTCCTGCTGAAAGTATTAGAGAGATTGGTAGACTGGAAAATAAAAACTCCAGAATTAGTCAAAACCCTTAAGGCCAATGGCCAATTTGCCTACTTGAAGGGATCCTCCACTGATGCAGCGATTCATAAGTTGGTATCTCTAGCCG
Source organism: Cyphoderus albinus (assembly GCA_021029165.1). Classification (NCBI taxonomy): domain Eukaryota; kingdom Metazoa; phylum Arthropoda; class Collembola; order Entomobryomorpha; family Paronellidae; genus Cyphoderus; species Cyphoderus albinus. The sequence continues at coordinate 4,335 of VYYJ01004989.1, forward strand.
AGAAAACTCTCGCGTCTGGGGAGTACCTTCTGTTAGCGTTGGCGGACGTGGAGGGTGCATTCAACAAGGCTCGCTTCGGCGAATTAATACGAGCGGTAATGGAACTTGATATCGCTCCAATTTATGTGAGGTGGATTCAGTCCTTGCTCACAGGAAGGACAGCATCCACAAAACTGAATGGAACAGTTAAGGACATAGGAGTCAGAGCTGGGTGCCCCCAAGGTGGGGTACTCTCTCCCTTCCTCTGGAACTGTCTAATGAACAGACTTCTTGTCAGAGTGAAACAACGAGCACCTCATGTTCACTGTCAGGCCTTCGCTGATGATGTTGCAGTGGGTCTTCGGGGCATGGATCTGTCAACCGTGACGGATCATATGCAACAAACACTCTGCATTGTTGGCGAATGGTGCGACGAGGTTGGGCTACCGCTTAACCCGGAAAAGACAGAACTCATCCTGATTACTTTGAGGCGGTGCAATGTACTGCCCAGAGAAATCAGGATCAAACAAACCAGTCTCACGCTTAGCAAGACCGTGAGGTACCTTGGTGTGTGGCTGGACACGAAACTAAACTGGACCTACCATGTTCAAACCAAGGCCCAGAAGGCCATGACTGTTCTCATGCAATGCAGGAGAGCGGTTGGCTGCACATGGGGACTTTCTCCAAAGGTCCTTAAATGGATATATATTGCTATAGTCAGGCCAATGCTCTTCTACGGGGCAATGTCCTGGCTTCCAGCAATCGACAAAGCCGTCTGTGTACTAGCCTTGCGTAAGGTGCAGCGTGCTGCATTATTGGCAACAACCGGAGGTAAAAGATCAACTCCGACGGCAGCGCTTGAGTGCTTAACTGGAGTGCTGCCTGTTGACACTTATGCCAAAAGCCTTGCGTTGGCAACAATGCATCGGTTAATCAATAACAAAATGTTTGTAGGTGTCATTCCGAAGGGCAACCTTAAGAAACGCAGCACCCACACACAACGAGTTGCCAAACTAGCAACTGAAATAGAAGTTATAGGGTTCCCATGTGACTATAAACGAAATAGACACTTGAGAACCCCGAACTTCATCATTGAAACCCCTTCTATTAATGATTGGGATAGTAAAGTAATTCCTGACAGCATGCATAGCGTATGCTGCTACACAGACGGGTCTCGTCATAACGGTAGCACGGGATGTGCCTTCGCAATCTTCTACGGAGGGGAGTGTTGGCACCAAATGATACCGTTGGGCACACAACCTACGGTGTTCCAAGCGGAGGTCGTGGCGTTGAGTCAGGCAGCTAGCTACCTGAATGAGGCTTCTGGCCTGCCGAGTGACATTTACATTTACACAGACAGTCTGAGTGCCATAGAGGCAATGCGCAGCTATTGGTATATGACTGATCTTGTCAGTGAATGCCTGGACAATTTGATTTGTCTGGGTGAAAAACACAAAGTCAACATTATCTGGATTCCCTCCCACAGAGGGTATCACGGTAATGAAATAGCTGATGCCCTTGCAAAAGAGGCAGCAGAAACCACATTTGTGGGCCAACAACCATCGTTGCCCATATCTGTTGAGACAGTGAGCACCGCCATCAGAGACTGGAGTGTGACTCAACACTCAAAGGTCTGGGCCAATCAACTGGGCTGTAGGGTCACTAAATCACTAGTGAACCTACCGTCCAGCCAAATTCCAAGAACCCTCCTCAACGCTAGCAAAGCGGAGGTGAGAGAATTTGTTCAAGTGGTGACTGGGCACTCTGTGCTTAACTCGCACCAATTCAAAACTGGTGTGTCTAGTACAGCTAAATGTGCCCAGTGCCCGGAACAAACAAGATGAAACAAGTGCACATTTTATATGTGTATGTGTTAAATACGCAGAACTTAGGCATGAAATTCTTGGGAAGCCATGCCTGAGTGAAGCAGAAGTAAGGGTAGCCAAACCCGCCCGACTCCTTCAATTTATAAGGCGTTCGGGTAGGCTCCGCCTGGGCCTAGAGGGTGCGGCGTCACAGGCAAATCAGTAATCCGCAAGGAATGTAGTGTGGGTCAGACTGTAATAATCCTGTATGGATTCAACAGCGTGGTGGAGTGTATTCTATATTGCACTTTTACCCGGCCTTAAAATACATACATACATACATATTTACTTTAATGTCTGCTTTCAGACGAATAACCTACATGTTTGTGTAACCTGAGTTTGTGACAATAAATTATCATTATTTTTATTATTTTGTAGCGAGCGATAACTTTGATGAATCCATTATAGCTGAAACTCGGGGCCGAGCTGTCATGTAAAAGTAAAACATTTCCTACAAATTGTACTAATTTCAGTAGCATAGCGTATACTGAATTTAGTCGATTGACATGAGATATTATCTTTTGAGTTGCAAAAATTAAACTAATGCACAAATAAAGGCCGGTTGCCTATTATTTTACAATATTCCACACGAAGTGGAGAAAGTGTAGAAAATGGGAAAGAAAATAGTAGTGAAGGAATTAATCATTTTGCTTACTCAAGTAATTAAAAGTGGTAGTGGCAAGCCAGTCCTCCGTGGACTGCCCAGATTTTTGTAGAAACTAAAAATACTGCCTTAAACCGGTCGTGTTTTCTTCCGCCTCACAGAGTGACGGGAGGATCTGTTGGCATTGAACATACTCAGATTACGAGCGTGTATAAAGTGTGTTGTTAGTGTTGGAACAATGGCTTGAGAATAATGAAATAGTAGAAAGTGGAGGGAGAAATACAGTAAGCTTAGTGCGCACTCAGCCAGCTTGTATAGCGAAAGTGATCTCAAGTTTCCCTCAGCGAGTATGCGGTCGATGTATTTATTATATTCAGGGGAAATTTACTTCAAAAGTCTGCGCATCCACTTTCTTCGCTACAGAAGAGAAAATTGGAGAAAGAATATCATTGATTGGAGTACTTTCATATTGAAAGCTGTCGCAGAAAATTTTGACGTAACTTAGATTTGACTTGTGAAAAACATTATTAATATGGAAAATGGGAAACGTAATCTTGGTTTACTTTCAGGATTACAAGGAAATCGGAATCTAGCCAAGGATATTTTGTGTGACGAGTGTTCTTGGGAAGCACAATGAATCTAATTCTTGGAGGAGTGGGAATATGCATGGCATTTTTTGGCATTTTTATGAACCTCTACGTGATCATCGTACTTCTTCTGAACAAGAAGGTAAGTAATAATTTAATGTGACATGCTCCATTTCATATCCAATTTTTTATTAGTTTTGTTATCATTTTGCACACAGCAATCTGGCTTTTCCAGAAATACTGTACTCAGCACAAGAAGTAATAATGATACCTAGATTCACGACTTGTGCTGCTACTTGAAATAATCAATTTACGAAATGGAAAAACAATTTGAGCTTATAAGAGATATATCATGGAGAATGGTGCACAGTATACTTTGTTATTGCTCGACTGTTGTCTAAATCAAAATTATATTACAGTATCAGTGTTTAAAAATAGGGTAGATTTCCCAACAAAAGAATAAAATACCATTTCACATTTAGTCTGAAGACACGAAGACAGCAGTCTCAATAAAACAAGAAAAAAATACTGCAATATGCAACAATGAAGTAACCGACATGCATTTTTAAAACGGAAAATTAATTTTACTTTGAAATATGTCATGAAGATAAGCACATGTCAAAAATATCACTAAAACGTTATTTTATACTGACTAAATGGCCAATAAATAAGTTTACTTCATTCATCGGAGGCAATTGCAATAGAGAAGAAACAGAGCAAATTGTTTAAAAACATGCCTAATAATAAGACAGGAAAGATAGATATGTAAAGCTAGCATTCCAAGAACAAGGAAAATACTTGAAGCTTCCGTTTCCAGAATAAATAAGAGAAATGCAGTGACAAAGAGAAAAGAATGCATACGTGATATTTGTCGTATTATAAATTGGCTTAGACCTGGTACTTTTCCACAATTTTCTCCGTTAGATTCGTGACATCATTACAATTCATCATAAAACTGTTCCCACTGTATTGTAGAAATTTATTTTCACTTTAAACATCAATAAATCATTGACATTTTTTACTGAACAACCAAAATTGTCAACGAAGCAAGGAAAATTTCATCAAATTGCATTCATGCCAATTTAACAATTGGAAATGATTTTAGGCGAGAACGAGCAGCGAATGGATCCTACTACACTTGAGTTGGTGCGGTCTTGGAGCCAGCTTTTTCAACTTATGTCTGATCAGTCCATCCATTTTCATGGCCAGATGGCTAACTTCCACAGGGTCGTTGTGTAGTGTGGTTGGAGCGTCCGTACTCACGTTGCAGATCCTCACAGTTTGGAGTATATGTGCCTTGAGGTAAGTTAATCCTAAAATGTAATCTATTACCTTTTCTTGTCTTTGGAGACCTTTATTTTTAAATCAACATTCAGCAAAGGTACTGGTCTAATGGTTCCTTGAAAAACATATGGCCACAATAATGTACAATGTCCATTGGGGAATATTACCCTGGAAGACAAATTCATAATAATCCAGACTAAAAGAGTACAAGGACGAAGAGACTCACACGACGAAAAGTTGATGCACTTCAACTTTATTTTCCTGAACAGCAATCTTGCTCACTTGAGCTGCATGACATTTAGATCCAGGAGAAAGTTTCACTGTACAGTATTTAATTTTCCGATCATGCGTCGCATGAGCAAATAGAATTGCAATGCTCCATTTTCTTAACGTCCCCAAAATTGAACTTACTCTTGGTAAAATTTTATCTAAAAGGATTTGAATCAACTGGTGAGTAGGCAAGGGAAAGTCGGCGAAACGGGCTGCTCTTTCACTAATAATATTACAAACAATTTATCTTGATCAGTCACGTACATTATCTTTCTATTATGTCAAATAACTGATACTCAACGATGCTCTAGCACCAGCACAGAATTAAGTGATACATTCTCAGCAAAGAAGTATCCCACTCAAACCTATTAAATATTTCTCTCTACGCCTTTAGAATTTTACTTCCGCCAATTTGGCATTTTGCTTCTCTTCCCTGTTAATACCATGCAGTACAGGCCATGTCGGCTGCTTTAAACTTTCACTAGCGACATTGTTGAAGGTACCGAGAGAGTATGAGAAAGCTGGATTAATTCTATTTAACACAACTGTAATGCATTAAGAGAGTGGCAAGCAAGGAAAACGTCCAGATGTTCAACCGTTCCTAATTTTTACACACTAAACAAAATTAGTTAAATTATCTAGTAAACATGTAAAATGAATAATAGATAGTAGGTACTTACTAGTACTTTATAATGTTTTCGAGAACGAGAGTAAATTAACCAGGGACCCACCACTCATGTGAAGACCTCCTGTTTACTTCCTCATTATCTCAGACATTTAATGCAGAGTGCTCTTCGTACCAATTTGGAGGTTGTCACAAGATCAGCATGATTAAAATCTCAAATACGAAATACGTTTTATGGACGTGATGATTCTTTCCGTTGGGTGGTGCCGCGTCAACCAATAATGTCATTATCTGAATAAATTGTTGGATGAATGAGCATAATTAATTATTGTGAGACAGTCTAATGACAAAGTATATGTATAATTATATCGCTTCCCTAGTTTCAAATGGAATTGTTTCCTTTTTGTGCCAATACAGTGCGGATCGTTGTGCGGCCATTGCATCTCCACTTCGCTACACACAACTGGTAACAGGTCGACGAGTAGCGATCTTTTTCCTAGTCATTTGGATGCTGAGTATAGGCACATCGATGGCAGCATTTATAATTTCAACTATCAAGGAAGAAAACATTGTGTACACTGGTGATAACAATAAAAACGATAATAAAGTTTTCGCGTATCAAAATAGTAATAGCAATATCAATTTCAGTAATTCCATTAACTACAATATGCTAGTCCACCGTGGTAACAATTTGAATCTCACTTCATCCACAATACCCTCGTCAAAAACCTCCGCCGAGATTGCTTCACTGCTACCTGACGTACGAATGTCTTCTGCACACAACTTCTACACAAAGTCAGCGTCCGTGTCAACGGTGACGGCAGATGGGAATCGGGAGTTCAACTCGTCGTCGCCGACCGTTGCAAATATGATTTTTGATCTGGATCAAACGTCCGTAGATCGAGCTGAAAGAGAATTTAAGCAAGACCATGGTGACAGTGGGAACAGCGTCACGATTAACTACGCCACATCATTTTCTTCCGATCAAAGCGTTAAAGGCAATGTAAGCGTTGCTCGTGTCCACAATGAAAGCCTACATGAGGGGTTTACGAGTTTAGAGTTTCGAAGGGCGATGGGGTTGTGCTTGCCGAGGGTGTACTACACCTCCTTGCCGAGTGTATTGTGGCTTACTGAGTGGATTTTTGTGATTTTGGTGGCTCCTCTGTGCACGATTCTTGTTTGTGACCTGGTGGTGCTCTCGATTGCACGAAAACAACGGCACCGAATTGTAATGGCGTTGTATCAGATTACCTTGTCTGCCCAAGCCACAGTAGTGAGGAGCAAAGGAGCGACTCCGCCTCAGCTATGGCTGAATCGAAGCATTCCTGCAAGATCAAGGTATATTGATTTCCAATTCATATTTTATAACACATACTAACTGTTTATTTACAAATATGAGAGCTTTCGAGAATAATTAATATCGAAATTATGGCAAATACAAAAGTACACACATTTAATAAATAATTTTGGGGTTACTCTTTCCATCAAGAGCGTGCCGTGCGGTTCTCGAAGATTTGTCGTCTCTCCTGCTCATCCACCTCCCTTTAATACTCATCTTGGTAAGTTTCTTCTTCGCTGGAATCACATTTTCTTTTCTCTCTTCTTCATATCTCTTTTCATTTTTTTCACGTGTAGCTTTGTATGTTTATGATCTGGGTAACGATGTTCACTCAGCCTGAGTGACTCAGGTTACTTGTTCAGCCATATTGAGCAACAGTCATACGGTATGACTCATACCCCCCAGCGAATGAAATGACTGGGGTAATTAAATTTCTCAGATTTTTTTAAAAACACCACCAAGGTTTGTTCTTACATACAATTGTTGTTTTGGTTGGGCAACACATACACATTCATTGCCCACTCCAACTTTCACTCCGCATCCTCCAAGTTGCCAGCTGCGCAAATTTTCTTAAGTTTAATCCTCATTCTTATAACAAAGATGTTTTACTTATACATAGTCACCTCTTTGTTGACGTACAGTGGAATGTGAGACTGCCAAAGGTCAGTGGGACGCGCGTTGTTTTTTGCTTTGTTTACGTTTATTTAATACCGCTGCTCCTTAGTTACTCCGTTGTTTTACGCGCAGCATTGGAAATTCAAGTCCGCCGTTGTAGTAATATGGACGTTCTAAAAATACCATTTTCATTGTAAACAAGTTAAATTACATTTCAGAAAAGATGAAACCTTCACCATACTCGGGGGAGAGTTTGATTTACCTATAGCAAAAATATTTTGTTCAACAATCACACAAAGTAGCAGGTGGGCAGACATAACAAAACAAGTTCCAAACCTTACTTTGCAGCAGTAGACGGGTGCAACTGCGTCTAGTAAATGCATTTACCTGCTAAATTTTCGCAACAGTCAAACATTCATAGCGACCATGAAGGCGCAATCTTGAAAACATGGCAATGTTGATGTCTGCAATTTTGTAAATATGATAAATGTGTCGTCTGCAATTCTGTAAATATGATTTTGGGGAGAAATGAGATTTTCAC
>VYYJ01004990.1:0-12043 GCA_021029165.1 Cyphoderus albinus
ATTTATATTTTTTAAATGTCCGGAAAATGTCTTGACATAAATGACAAAAATGACATTTATGACATGTCATGACATAAAAGCCGTGACAGAAAAATTGCACATCCCTATCCTCAGTTAACTTCTGTGCCGTAACATACATGGCAAGACTCGGTTGGAAGCGGTGAAATCTGACTTTGATGCCATGGACATGATGAGTATTATGATCATTACATCAATCGATTCTCTTAATAAACAAATAGTTTTTGGTTACCAAACGCAAACCCCATAGAGTTAACAGAAATTGTTGCGTTGTCCGAGACGCAAGTCTGTGCCAGCAATAAATGTTAAATATTTTCAATTACAAAAATAGAATTACATATTATGTGCGATCTTTCGTACTTCTTTAGTATTTATTACATGTATAGCCTGCAGATATTTTCTTTTATTAATGTACGGTTTGAGATGCTTTTATTGGAATTTGAATTCCTCGCTTTACTCTCGCATTCTCTCATTGAAGCTCATTTTATACTCAATGGACTGCAAGTAGTGTGTACTTTCTTTATGCAGCTAAATATTTACCATCGTTTTTCATTATTTTCCACTTACCATTATTTACCACTCTCTTTTATATACCACGTGCCATCTCTGATTTAGACAAGAGTAGTTTTGTTGTTGAACTGCCTTTAAATTTTTCCACTTTGTATTTTCATTTTACGTAACACAATTTTATAACGCTGAACAAACAATCCTTGAAAAGTACCGAACAAGCAGAAAGTTTCTAATTAGCTAAAAAGCCACGTGTTTTTATACCTAGTTACTCAAAGCCAACCTTTTTTGCCATGGAGTTATCTCATGCTATTTTATTTTCAACTGGCGTTGCCTGCATACATAGCTGAACATTTTTATTATAACTGATAATTTGAGTTTTGTTTATCATGGGGATTGGCAATATGATATGAGAATATAATGTATTGTATTTTTTAAGGTGTCAACATTTCTAGTTTATGCTTTCTCATGTACATTTTTCTGTCTTCGAAATTGAAATCATTAAATAAACTATCTCTACAGTTAACCAAACGGCAATTTCAAAAAACATTCAAGAATTCTACTAATACAAAAAATATAATACTAAAAGTAAGCAAGTAAACATATTATTTTTTTTTTAACAATGTTGCATTAACTGAACCAGCTTGATGGCACCAAATTACGTAGTAACTCAAAACAAAGATAAGAAATGACGACGTTTGTTTACAGACTTTCCTGCACTTGTTTATTAGTGGAAAATTTATAGAGTGCCAGTGCCAGATGATATTTGGTTGTTTGCTTATATACGCGCATAAACTTCACTATGCAGTGGGTCTAGGTAGATATTTCACCCCCATGTTTGACCCAGACTAAATTACTATCGCACGTTTTTTTCGCAGGACAAATTTTTGCCATGTTTTTAGTGTCCTGATTAACAGCACAATTTACAGCAAATCCGACATCAACCACACAACTTTACAATCTACCATCATTTTTGCCAGATCAATTCTTTTTGCTTTTCCATATATAAACCTGGAAGCGACATATTTGAGGCCTGATAATCAGATGATAACAGGTGAAGCAGGGAATAGAAAACCATGGGGAAAACCTAATTGCGAATGGACGTAAATTACGAGGATCTCATCCTGCGAAGTTGAAAAATGCGAGAAATGTAAAGGCTAAAATTGTCCTGGTGGAAGCTGTCACTAAACTTAGCCTGCATCGTTGCTCACAATGTAGTAGTTTATTTTCTTGTCAAAACACATTTAAACACTGTTTTGTAAAGGTTATACAACTATCCTCGAAAAGTACCCAAAAACAGTTTCTAATTAGCAAAATGTCCACGTACTCATATTCCTAGCTGAACAAAGGTTGAAGGGTTTGCCTAGAAGATTCTAGTTTAATTTATGAGTGGTCAGAATTGGAAGTGGGTGAGTGGAGAGCTTAGGGAAGAGCAGGATGGGAGTACTCCCTCTCCGAGTAACTCTCCTCATGAGAACCGTAAACGTGAAAAACATTGTTTACGTTTCCGGTTCCCTCTTCTTAGATTTGTCCCTGAAAGCACTGTTCACGTTTCTGGTTATAGTGAAAATATTTCGCGCTCCGTCTAGTCTTACCTTCTGGGCCACTCAATCTGGCTTTATTTGAAACCCCATCTCATAATAAAGCAAGGACTTAGAGCCGAGATTTTTTTCCACTTGGTGAGATCCGGAGTTCGATCCTCGACTTGCTTAACAAAAATCCTATCTGGCTCTGTGTGTGCTGTTTACAGGGGGTAGGTATCCTGAGGGCATTGCAATCAGGATCCCCGTAGGTCAGTGCGATCTACGACAAAAAGTCACTTAGAATAGAAATATATAGACTTTATAAGTAGTTAGTCGTCACGGCTGGGAGATCAGAAATTAATTTATCTGAAGCCGCAAGACGTAAAAAACGAACTTTTAAATTTAATAAGATTTTGAGTCCACCCAAATTAAATCCGCCACATAGTTCTGGTTGCCCGTTACACAGTATAACTTACATTGCATCTATTAAGGTAGACTTAATACACAACAACCTCAGTTTGTATTATCAAAACTTTAAAACAAAAACATAAATCCATTACAAAACCTGGACAAATTTATTGTTTTTATGAATTTCCTGTTCTCATCGTGTGGCGACCGAATTTTTAGAAAAAAAGTATTTCCGAAAAAAAATTTTTCTAATAAATAGTATATATTCTCCATTTTGAAATAAAAATCATACTTTAGAATATCCCGGTCAACTTGACTATAAAATTGTTTTCAGAAATTCAATACTCAAAAATTGATCCATCGCATTGATCGGTTTTGAAAAGTATTATTAATCCATTATTCAAATGGGTGTCAGGTAGGAGGCAAAACTCTTGTATAATATGGTGACCAAAGTTGTATAAATTGTTTACCACAACCAACTTCCGCGTTTGAGAATACAATCCGTAGGGAGTAACTAACTTTTGAGTTGGAATTGCTAAACAGGGGTAACTGTTTTAATAAAAAAGTAAAATACAGTCAAAAGTGTCTGATAAAACATGCAAGTTTAACGGCCAAGCAAACTAATCAATACATATTCTGGATTTTTTTTAAGTTTTGAAGTTAGAAACTTTCCAGAAGGAAGACACAATGACCCGCCAAACTCACACGCAGCAGCAGCACACGCGAACTAATACACGCAGCAGAAATTTCCAGTCCACTTTAAAGAGAACACAGTTGTGTTACCAATTGCTGCTATCAATTGTCCTTGTCTCATCTACCCAAAGCATTGCTGTGTCAGAACAACTTGACCTTCGGGAATATCTGCAGATATTTCGATCCTGTGCTGTTCACATTATCCAAACAAACATAATTGAATTGGTATGACAAAACACCAACTGTACCCCGATAAAACCAGAAGTAACGTACGTATGTACATTGATGTGTTTTTTATTTTTTATTTCAGAAACATATTTCTATGTACGATATTGTGCCATTGGATTACCCAGTCGTTTATTCAAAAATTAGCTATGGCGTATGGAATTTCTTTCATTCAGCGTCTTGCAATAATGTCAGAATTACCCTTGTCCCAAATCAGGGTTTTACTTCAGGAATGACGATTGCGCCACCACCAAAATGTAACTGTGACGTGATGGTATTTCTGACTCCTAAATTGTGTCAAAAGTTTACTTTTCATGGCATGATTAGCCCATTTCCTAAATCAATTTTTGAAATCAGCAATGCTGAGAAAGAGCGCAATCTACAACTAGAAGAAGACATATACCATAAAGAATCGCGGTCAGAAACATATTTGCTAATTTTAGGAAGGCTGCCAACGGTTCATGTTGTCGATGAAAGCAACGTTGTGTATTCCATTGACTTTAGTGTTTATACAGACCCGATTGTCGTATCTCGAAGAGTGAAATATTTCCTGGAAACCGATGATACAGGCACTAGAATTTTAACTACTTACCAGGTACTCATGAGAGAACCAATTGTGACCACCAATATGGTCTCGCCTATATTCAGAGGTAAGTTTTTGCACCCTGTAAGCTATATCTATTCAGAAAGCTTCTTAAAACATCATGCTCTGTCATGTTCGACGCTAGTTCTTAGCAGAGAATTCTTGAAAGCCTTGGAACAATACCCTCAAACAATAGGATACGTATGCGCTCGATGTCACACTGTGAACCGTTATGCGTCTAAGCAAATAGATAACACATACATTTTGAGGCAATGGAAGGGCGCACCGGTGATGGAGGAGGTGCTTCTGGCTGCCATGTTTAGAAATGTCACGGTAAGAGAAATGGAGGTAAGAAGCATTGTTTTTCATCCTCCTATTGCAAAAATTGATAGAATTGGAAATGCATTTCAAATCTCATATAATAATATTGATGCCTACCACTTTGTCACATGCGATGGGATCATTGGTATTGACTCAATATCCTTTCTCGGCTACATTAGTGCATTCCAAGCTAGTACCTGGTTATTGATTATTTCCGTTTGGACAATTAGTACCGCAGTATTAGTCAGAACAGACTCAATGTCACGAACGTCACTTTATGACAATTTGCTTTTCCCAGTTCATATAATTCTGCAACAAGGCGTGTCTCAAAAGTGTAAACTTTGGCAATTTCGATGGTTAGGTGTAGCGTGGTTCTCTATGGGTGTAATACTCACCATATTCTATCAGGGCGATAACATCAATAGTCTCACGGCACCACTACCAATTCGCAAATTAACCATGTTTGACGAGATTATAGAGCGGCACTTTAAATATTTCAACAGAAGAGAAGACAGCAGTACTGCTTCAATGTACGAAGAGATAGAACGTTTACATAGCATGTCGGCATTTTGGAACGGGCCAAACAATAACGAAGTGTATAATATGTACGAATTTGACGATGTGTTTGACTTTATGTATAACTCAACGGAAAGAGGAAGACGAGTACGTAGCATTTATTACGGATTGGTTAGGGAGAAATATATTGTTGGACAACCTCTGAGTGACGAAATTCAAACCGCTAATTACCTATCGTTCCTCTCCCACTGCAACAAAAGCGCATACATTGGTACATACGTAGATGTGATGGATATGAAGCAAAAGTTGCTGGGATATTTATCACCTAAGAAACAAAAATCAATTTCTCTGAGCACAAAACCACTGGTACCTGATCCACACTCTTTAGAGCTTTTGTACAACTTGGTTCCATCTCACTTTCTGCATCTGCGAGTACATACATTCCTACAAACCGGAATTATTGGACTCTGGGAGTTGTGGTACATGAGACTTAATTCATGGGAACATCTTGTTGAAACAGCAAAAGTGGACCCCTCAGAAGAGGTTAAAGCACTTTCACTCGAAGATAACACAGTGGTTGTATTTTATACTCTTCTGTGTCTAATGAGTGCAGCCATAATGGTATTCATGTGGGAAGACAGAGAGCACTTGAATTTGAGTTTGGGTACACATTTGATTCTAATTTGCTCTTGCATGAAAACTGTCTACATGTTTTGTATGCGCCAGACCTGTCGATGCCCAAGAAAAAATACCAATGGTGTTGCCGCGGTTCACATTCAGGTTGTTTCGGGTCAAATTTGCTCCCTCTCACCACAGCCCGGCAAGACTTCAGATCAAGACATGGTGTTACAAAAATCTACCTCAAACAGCTTTTAATATTCTAGGTCCGTTCAGGTCTATTTGAATTGGGCGAAAATATACGCGGCATTTCTAAGCCCAAATAACGTCGAATAATTATTCAATAATATTATGTACTAGGTTAAAATAATGATAGTAATAATAACCGCACAACTTAAACTGCTTGTAACAACTAGCTCAATCTTGTGATTGTAAAATTATCCTTTTGATATACGTATCAAATTCTTATGTCACATAAACTTCTAAGTCACTAAAATCTATTCATGACCCAACAATTTCAAACTAAGAGAGTTCATATTTATATTCATTGCCCATGGGAACGTTGTACAATTTACAATTCTAGCGATACGGTTTTACAGTAATGTTAAAATGTAGCATACAAGTCAATGTAGGTAGTTTCAATATTAATGTATATTAAAATGACACTGCAAAACAAACTCACATCTTCAGCACTTTCAACAAAATATAACTGAAGAATGAAAGCCATTAAGTTATCCGGTGTTGAGGTATTCACTAGAACAATTATGGAATTAGAATGTGGAACTATTGTATAAATATAAAAACAATTTAAGATGAAGAAATAAACCGTTATTCTTCATCTGATTAAAATTCAGTAATAATTTTTAATTTTTTAATGGAGAGAAAGTAGCTTAATATTGAGATGTCGTGTAAATGTTGAACATTAATTTTGTTAGCGTTACCTCGCTATGTCAATATCATATTCATTAGCCTTTCTGTCAAGTGTCCATTTCAAAGAACCTATTTAATATTAAATCCCTGTGTCAATTCCCGTGCCTGATTATAGGTTGAGGGTACGAGCAAGTGCTACGGATAACCTAACGAGCTGGAGCTGTAAGGAGAATGTACTCACGCGAAAGCTTCCTTTGCTTCTCTACCTTTTCTTTTCCTCGATGCGACAGGGCTGGTGAAGGGAAGCTCTGCAATGAGTACATTCTCCTTACAACCCGAGCTTGTTAGGTTATCCTCCCGCAGATTGGCACAGCAGTGTTTTATGTCAATTCTCAAAAGCATATTTCCATGACTCGTGCAAACGAATAATTAGTCTATTACTAAAGTAAATGGATAATATTTTTCTGATGTTTTCATATGATTTTCTTATAATCATCAATTGCAGTCTGAGGTCAAGCAGCTTTTATTCTAGTTTGTTTGATTATTTCATGAGGCTGGCTGGCTGGAGTATCTTTTCCTTATGAAAGAACAAAACAACTACAAAGACTGCTCTATAAGCGACGAACAAAAACAATTATTTATAATTAATCGTAATAAATAAAGCTACCGTTCGATAATTGTAAAACTAACCATAGGTTATTATGCTGTACATCTATTGAAAACTGTCAATGTCAGACGGGCATGTTTATGAACAGAAAATCTTTTTATTTTGAATCGCAATTTCATCTATAATTGTTTAGTCAATTCATAGCGGATACTTTTTGCCCAAAATGATCATGATCATCTTAATCACTCTGTCCGAATCAATACTCACCATAAGTAATTTGGAGTGGCGTGAGGACAGTATAAATCAATTCCTCCATTTCCTTTTAGAAACTTTACTTCCTCAAACACAACGACGGCAGGTTGACGATAAAAAATTCTGAGAAGACAGTTGCGCTGCATGTCGCTGGACGCTGGGCAATACTATACTAAATAACTGTCGTATTTGTATTATACATTAATTAGATCTACATTAAGCTCCTATTTAGTAAAGTAGTATTCACTGTAATTACATATTCCCCCTAATTGTGAACTATGGTGACGGAGCTTTCCTTTTGCATTGTATAAGCATAAAGCAATAAGACACTAAAAACAGTGATAGACCAGTCACAATAGACGAGACTTCTTCGTGAGACATCACTCGCCTTTTTCGGCATTAGTAATATGACGCTTAATTATTCTCCATAGTTTTCGGGAATTCTCATTTCCAGCTTCATTTAAACAATGATCAATTACATACGGTAATCTAACTGTAGATTGTATTACAGAATAGTGAAACACGGCTAAAGTGCCACCACTAGATGTTTGCTGCTTGTATGTTCGTTCTTTGCTTATCAGTTTTCTCAACAAAGTTATACCGTTAAGAGATTAAACCAGAACGTAAAACAAAAGGCTTGTGGTGAGCTGTGTTCAACGGAGCAGTATCCTTGAAAAGTACCGAAAAACTCAGTTTTTAATTAGCCAAACGACATCAAGTTTTTACCTAAATGGAGAAATATATTTTTTCCACCTAGAGGAGTTCTGCTTATTTTATAAGAACAGTCAGAGAGTTGTATGTAAAAGATCCATTCCCCGTTTTTTCAACACTAAAACATACCAATTTAATTATGAAAACCAAACAAGGAATTTAAAATACTTGACAACTGGGAAAAGCATTGGTATAGAAATTAGCTCGGATATTTAATACTCAAAAAGCCATGAAGAAAAGCGTGTTTAAAATATATTATCAATGCATTATTAAAATGAATTTCAGGTAGAAAACGGTTTAATAACATTATTTTGGTTACCGAAGTGGAGGATTTGTTTAGCACTACCAACTTCCGCATTTGAGAACACAACGCTTAACCAAACCTCGGAAAACCTTATACGTTTACTTGGAGTTGATTCATTGTTTAAGTAGGTGTCTAAATATGTAATAAGGTAGTTTACACGACAACCTGACAGCTAAAACAAACACGTTTAAGTATCCAGGGTTTTACCACTCATACTTCGTGTGTCCCCAATCTGTCTTACTTCGGAATGACCGTCACATTGTATTAATTGTTCAACTGTTTCTACAATTGTCAAATTTTAAATTACCATTTTCTTACATTTGTACGCAGATTGGATTGTTTCTGATTCATCAGAGGGGGTTAATTTTAGAATCTATGTTCTTTTCTCTTGCCTTGTACAATTTATAAATACACATTTTTTATTGTCTTTTTAAATAGTTTTGCAGTTGGAATTTTTCAAAAAGGAAGAAACAATGACCAGCCATCCAAATCGTTCTCGTTGCAAAAATTTAAAGTACACTTTAAGGAGAAGACATTTGAATTACTACCAATTCATGCTACTAATCGTAATCGTCTCATCTCACCAAACCATAACTGTGGCAGAGAAGCTTGACCTTCGTGAATATCTGCAGATATTTCGATCCTGTGCTGTTCACATAATGCAAACAAATATTAACGAAATGGTATGACGCAAATACTAATTATACACCGACAAATTCACTGCATAAATATACAGCATATTTTCAATTTCAGAAACATATTTCCATGTACGATATTGTGCCATTGGATTACCCTGTCGTTTATTCAAAAATTTCTTATGGCGTAGCAAAAGGTCCCTCAGCGTATTGCGATAATGTCGGAGTTGGCCTTCTAGAAAATCAAGGCTTCATCCCCGGAATGACGATCGCACCACCACCAAAACGCAACTGCGACGTGATGGTATTTCTGACTCCAAAACTATGTCAGCAGTTTACTTTTCACGCCATTTCCAGCACGCTACTTTTCACGCCATTTCCAGCACGCTTCCTAGATCAATTTTTGGAATCAGCAATGCTCTACCAGACATAAAAAACCAGAAAGAATCGAGGTCAGAAATTTATTTGCTAATTTTAGGAAGGCTACCAACGCTTCAAGTTGCAGATCGAAGAAGCGTTGTGTACTTCCTGGACAAACGATTTAAATCTAATTCTTATACATCCACTATGTTCGTATCTCGAAGAGTAAAATTTTTTCTGGAAGCCGATCACAAAGGTAGTAGGATTGTAAACACTTACCAGGTACTCATGACGGAACGAACCGTGTCCACTAATTGGTTCTTTGCTGTGTTGAAATGTAAATATCTTAAAAAGGGCTACATCTATACAAAAACCTTCTTACAACATCATGCTGCGTCAAGTTCGACGCTACCCATTAGCAAAGAATTCTTGAAAGCCTTAGAACTGTACCCTCAAACGTTAGGATACGCTTGCCTTCGATGTCACACTTTGAACCGTTACGCCTCTAAGGAAATGGAGGACACATACATTTTGAGAAAATGGAGGGGCGCGCCGGTATTGGAAGAGGTGATTTTGGCTGCCATGTTTAGAAATGTCACGGTGAAAATAAGTGAGGCAAAAGACTTTGCTTGCAGTCCCCCGTTTGCAATATTCGATAGAGATGGAAATGCATTTCAAACCACACATAATAATATCGATGCCTACCACTTTGTCACATGCGATGGGATCATTGGTATCGACTAAATATCTTTTCTTGGCTATATTAGTGCATTCCAGACTAGTACCTGGTTATTGATTATTTCGGTTTGGGCTGTTAGTATTGCAATATTAATCAGAACTGAATCAATGTCACGAACGTCGCTTTATGACAATTTGGTTTTCCCAGTTTATATAATTCTGCAACAAGGCGTCCCTCAAAAGTGTAAACTTTGGCAATTTCGATGGCTAGGCGTTGCCTGGTTCTCTATGGGTGTAATACTCACCATTTTCTATCAGGGCGATAATATTAATAGTCTCACGGCACCGCTACCAGTTCGCAAGGTAACAATGTTTGACGAGATCATAGAGCGGCACTTTAAATATTTCACCAGAAGGATAGACAACAGGACTATTTCGTTTTACGGCGTGATAAAACTTTTATACGGTATGGCTGCAACTATAAAAGAAATTCGACCAGACAAGAAATACGACTTGTATAAAGCTAACGAATTTGATTTCATGTTTCAAATCTACAACTCAACGGAGAGAGGAAAACGACTAAGTAACATTTTTAACGAATTGGTTAGAGAGGAATATGATCTTGGACAACTTCTGAGTGACCAAAATAAAACTGTTAATTACCACTCGTTGCTCCACCACTGCAACAAAAGCGCATACATTGGTAAATACGTAGATGTGATGGATATGAAGCAAAAATTGCTTGGCGTTTTACCACCAAAAAAACACAAAGCGGTGTCCCTGAACACAAAACCACTGGTACCTGATCCAGATTGGTTAGCTGTGTGGTTCAGTTTAGTTCCCTCTCACTTTCTCTTTCTGCGCTTACACACATTCTTACAAACCGGTATCATTGGTCTCTGGGAGTTGTGGTACATGAGACTTAGTTCATGGGAGTACAATGTTGAAGCAGCAAAACTTGAGACCTTGGACGAGGTCAAAGCACTGTCACTGCAGGATAACACAGTAGTTGTATTCTATCTTTTTCTATGTCTTATGAGTGCAGCCACAATGGTATTCCTGTGGGAAGAAAGAGAATATTTGGTTATGAAATTCCGTCAAATATTGGTTCTAATTTATTCTTACTTAACAAAAGTTTACATTCTTTGCAAGCAACGGAGGTGTCGTTGTCTCATAAAATGTCCAAGGAAAAATGGGGTTGCCGTGCATCGCATCCCGGTCGTTTCGAATTGAATTTAGATTGTTAAATTAAATAAACTCTAGTTAAATTAACGGCGAGGTGTTTTTTTTTGACATTGATATGGTAGCTATGTATAAAACCAACGTAAAAAACCATAGATATTTTGGGTCCATTATGATCTAATGAGTAGTGACAACCTTAAGAATAAATGTTTATTAAATAAATATTATGTATTAGTTAGCATGAATAATTACATTAATAATAACATTAACATATATATAATAAACATTAAATTATTATCAATTGAATCAATTGAATTAAACATCGTTATTAAACATTAAATCCTCAGACAAATCCTTCTGAAAATGTAGAACTAACATTCATGTAGCACTTTAGTTCTTCATTTTTTATTTTCGTTTTGCTTAATTGGTGTCTACCAGAACGGCTGTGGTATTATAATTTGAAAATATTGTATAAATATACAAATAATTTTAACATGATTCATGTTACATAAATAAAACAATAAACTGCCATCCCTCATAGAGCAAGCATTTTGCTAAAATTATTTTTGTTTACCATTTAAATTGTCTTGAACTCGCAACTTCGCAAGAGCTGAAAAATGAAATGAAATGAACATTTAACGTTGGAAAGCACGAACAGTGATAAAAATATCGAGTCAAAATAATACTTGATAAAAATCATGATTGCAGAAAATTCATATGCAAATAATTCAATAATCAAAGATATGATACAAAAATATTTCATTTGTTACTATTTCTAAGCATTGTACAAAGCCGATGGGAAGCACGGCGAAAGCTCACGCATTTTTAAAGTGTTAAATTAAAGAAACCTTCAATAGCCCTGCAATGGAAAATCCACGATGACCCAAGAAATGTTGGTGGCGCGAAAAAATAATTATTATTTACTTTATTTGGAAGCTAATATTCGTTTACATGAGTAATGGAAGTACGTTTTTAAGCATTAACATGAAAACATTGCTGTGCCAATCTGCGGGAGGATAACCTAACAAGCTG
>VYYJ01004991.1:0-12034 GCA_021029165.1 Cyphoderus albinus
CGACGTTATTTTCTGAAAAAATATTTAATGAACATAAAACCAAAACACATCGATTGTTTGATACACCAGAATGACCGGGATTTGATGGTAATCACGAAATCGTCGTCCTTCTTCGAAAAGTTTGGGTTGTTTGAGAAAAGTCTCTTAGCGTAGGGCTAACTCTTTATCGAGTTTTCGGTCGAATGGGGTATCAAAATGACCAGAATAATGCACTTAGTAAGAATCTGAGCTCTGAAAATAAATAATCTTAAACAATGACAAAGTTATATGGGGTCAAATGTCAACTCGGGGCAATGTGAGATTTTCATGTCACATGATGAAATAATTCCTACGAGGTCTATTGCATCACTCCTATGTCTCACTGCCGACGTAAATATGACATTTTAAACATCTCCTGAGGGCAACTTGAGATTTTGAAAATACCATGTCTCAACCTTCGGACCAAAAGGGTCGAATCCGGCGAATTCTCTGACCAGTAAATGTTTGGGAGGGTGAGCCCTTCAGAAAAGTTGCTTATTTTTATGAGAAAAGTTGACTAGGTAAATGTTTTCAAAATCTCACATTGCCCCCAGGTGATGTTTAAAATGTCATATTTACGGCGGCAGTGAGTTTAAAGACATGGGAGTGGTGCAATAGACCTCGTAGGTGTTTATTTCATCATGTGACATGAAAATCTCATAATCCCCCAAGTTGACCTTTGACCCCATATAACTTTTTCATTGTTTAAGATTATTTATTTTCAGAGCTCAGATTCTTACTAAGTGCATTATTCTGGTCATTTTGATACTCCATTCGACTAAAAACTCGATAAAGAATTAGCCATAGGAGACTGCACCATTAAAGTGGATGCCACTGTAACTTTCTCAAACAACCCAAATGTTTAGAATAAGAACGACGAATTCGTGATTACCATCAAATCCCGGTCATTCGGGTGTATCAAACAATCAGATGTGGCTGCTTTGGTTTTATGTTAATTAAATATTTTTTCAGAAAATAACGTCGTTTAGGACTTAATTAAATATATTTTCACATTTTCTCGACAACAGAGCAATATTTTCAAAAACTGTCAACGGATTCCTGTTCTCTGTCAAATTCTAGTTATTTTGAAGTATTTTTGTCATTTTGTCAAAAAAAGTGATTGGGGTCGCTTTGCCCTACCCCAGCCCTGCGAACTCCCATACATGTGTTTTTTGTTGAACGAGTTCAACGTTATAGTTCTGGGGATAATATGAAAAGGGGCTTCGCTCAACTTTAAGTTGGTTTTCCTTACTCTTATCGTCTGGATCAGTAAATTAAACGAAGAAATCAGGAACTTCCTTCCTTCAAGTTTTTCATAAACAGGAAAAGACTGCGCGTGAGTTCTAATTCGCACCACAAGCAGATATCAAAGAACATAAAAAGAATATACAAAATACAGACACATTTAAAATGATCTTAAATCTTAAGAATGATGCAAATCTAAAACGAGATAAGTTTAAATGTAAATGCACTTCTGGAAATATTGTAGACTCGCTTAATGAACGGAAAGGCATATTTATTCAAAACTCTACATATAATAAATAGTTAAAACGGTGTTATATAGAAAGAGCCTATACAAATTTGGAAAGCTATGGACAATTTTTATAACTAAAATATTTAAATGTTTTTCATAATTTGTTTACATGGTTAGAGTTTTGGAAACTCGATTTTCCAAATATTCATAATATTTTCTGCAACTTTATTTTAACATGCTCAATTCTCTTGCTTAATAACTATATTTGTTATGTTACTTACAAAATTCATGAAAAAATAATTTCTTCAATTGCTAATTCTTTTTATTAAATATTAAAGTTGTGATATTTACTCGTCTCTACTGTGAAGAGTAAGATCATCCAGAAAATTAGTGAAAGTATTGACCGATACAAATATGGATAAGAAAAGGTAATTCTTGGTAACTTTTTATGAGCTACTAACATTAACAAATTTAGTCCTTTGAAGTCTAGGTCAAGAGTTTCCAAATTATCATGATTTTAAGAATTAAACTCTGCAGGTTAAGTAGATGTTTTTTCTATTCGAGTGTTCTTTGTGGCCTACCATTACTTTGAATACTACTTCCGGATTTCCTGAATTACTTTACCTAAAAGTTTAATGGTTACCCATCTGAAACACTCTCAACAACTGTGGGTGCAAGCCAAGAAACGTTCTGTCCAGGAAGTACGCTATTTAACCACCGGCTATGTAGAGTGGCGAGGATGTCCAAAATTCGCAAGGAGTGCGGACTTAGCCTGCAATATCGTAGCATGTTTCTCTCAATGTTTTGATTGTTTTGCAGGGATACTTCAACTTTATTCTTCAAATGCAATAAAATAGAATACATGTTGTTGAAAACTGCTGGTTGCTGGCTATAGACGAAATAGTCACTCTATGTCGCTGCTGGTGAAATAGAGTAGGGGACACTCATATTCTATCCGGTCATTTATATGGCCCTTTTCCAATTTCCGTTTTCTTCTGACATCAACTGAGCTCTAAAGGGTGCAGTGCAGCGTGGTGGGGAATATACATAAATACAAATAAATCATTTTGCTATATGTCACTGAAATTAAAATAGAAACAATTATTAATAAGTATCAAATATCATAAACATGTAAAAACGTAATAAATAAATGGTACACACTCCGTTTTTGACCAGTGGTAATCTGTAAAGATACACTTTTTCTTCAAATAATCTTCAGTATAGATATCTCATAGTAATAATGAAATGTAAATTGAGAGGTATCTAACGAAGAGGTAAAAAAGTGACTTTCTTACAGTCTTAGATTTGAACATTATTACTAATTGTAAGATTTAAGTTAAATAGCCATTAGAATTCAATTTAGCCGATGTCACTAGCTCTATTATGTGTAGAAAAGTCCAGAGAATTAGAAAATGGCCATCAGAATGATATCCGTTCATTTATGTGCCCCTTTTCCAATTTCCGTTTTCTTCTGACATCAACTCAGATCTTAAGGATGCAGTACAGCGTGGTTTGGAATATAAAGACAAATAAATCATTTTGCTATACATGTAATTTTACTGAAAATAAAATAGTAATAATTATTAATAAGTATTAAATATTATAAACATGTAAAAACGTAATAAATAAATTGTACACACTCCGTTGTTGACCAATGGTAATCTGTAAAGATAAACTTTTTCTTCAAATATCTCCAGTATAGATGTCTCATAAAATAACAATTACTAATCAAAAAAATATAAAAAGCTTTGAATAAAATAAGATGTTCAAATAAAAACGAGTTCCACTGAATTCCCAAATTTCGAAGTATTCGGCAAAATTATAATTCAAATCATAATAGGAGAAAACGGTATCCTACACAAGATTACATTCAAGGTAATAATACAACGAAAAAATGTGCCTCCCTTATGACGGCACGGGTTTATTACGAATGCTCTTTGCTCGTTGCTAGTGAAAGTGAGGCTAAAAAGTGAACAAAGCGTTTTCCAGAAGTAGTCTTTGTTGTCTCCAACCACAGCGTGGCACTGGTTTTCGTTTCTAATACTGCATTGCCGTTTACAGTAGTTATCGTGTGAAAATATTGTATACAATAAAATGTATGAGTTGGATCTAAAAATCACGAATTAGAATTGGTTCTCATAACAATTATCTTACAATTAATTATATCATAATTTTTGGTTTCCGCTAATGAAAGAGACAATGAATTTGTTTATAAAGTGCTATCAGAGGAATAATAATGTAAATGAACATACACTAGATGCAGTTATATAACTCCAACTTTCTTTTTATTATAGTAAAAGTGTTTTATTTCGTTTCACGAAAATACTGAAAGGTAATTTCTCATAAAAGAAGGACACTTTGAAGTATGAGAGAAGAACAGAATACTAGAATACTGGTGAGACCCTGGCTTTGATTTAGTGAAAACAACTAGTATAGTTTACACAAAAGAATTCACCACAATGTGATGATCACATTAATAAACCATAAATTTGTTTTAAGAAGATGAGAAAATTTCATACTAATGATTCACAGAAGAATATCCTGACTTGACCTAGAGTCTAAAAATCTATCATTTATAGCAAATAACATTGCCAAGTCAGATTTTGTTTTGAAATGGCAATCTATAATTTACAATCAGATTATCTGATTTTTAGAAGAGGGTGTAGGATGTTCCAAATCCGTTGAAATGGAGGGAAGCTGTAGCGGGTGCCACAGGACTGAAGGCAACTCCAAGCAAACTTGGAGAAGCGACTGTCTTGGTCAGTGCATTAGCGACAGGAACGGCTCTCCCAAGTGGAGCGAATTTCGCCACTGGGGCAGCACCATAAGCAACTGGAGCAGCGACCTATTTAAATATCACGCAATGAGACGCACTGTAAAAATACTAGAAAAATAAAATAATAAAAGTAAAATATTCTAGAATGCATCATATATACTTTTGCGACTGGAGCAGCATAGGAAAGTGGTGCAGCTACTTTAGCATAGGTGGGAACCTATAAGAAACAATCAACGGTCACTAACACTCATTATTTGTCAAAATACACACTTTCATACGAAATAATTCCGACTAACTGGAGAACCGGAAATGGTCTTCGATCCATAAGCGACGGCTGGTTGGGCGTAGGCCACGGCTGGAGCGGCTGCAAAAGCGGGTTTGGCATAAGCGACTGGAGCAGGGTGGGCGTAGGCTGGCTGGGCGTAGGCTACTGGAGCGGCGGCGACAGCTGGCTGGGCGTAGGCCACTGGGGCTGGTTGAGCGTAGGCTACTGGGGCTGGCTGGGCGTAAGCGACGGGAGCAGGTTGAGCGTAGGTCGCATAGGCGGGTTGGGCGGCAAGGGCTGGTTGAGCATAGGCTACGGGAGCGGCGGCAGCATAGGCTGGTTGAGCGACCTAAGTTTATAATGAAATAAAATTAGCCTTGGAGATTTCTAGTGTACATTTCCTTGGGGTCATTCTTGAAGATGACTTACAGCAACAGCGTCATTAGTGATCCTGGTGTCAGTTTTCCTGACAGTAGAGAACGGAGAGTCGACCGCCTAAAAAGTGATTGAGGTTTTTTTTACACATTACAATTTACTTTGAAATAAATATTTCAACTGAAGCGTCCAAGTGATTTGTAAGTACATACCTTAGCTTGATGGGTGATGGAAGAAAGTCCAGCAGTTCCGCGAACAGTGTTGGATCCTCCAACTCCGACACTTGGGTTAAAGTAAGTGGGAGCTTGCGCTCCAGCGCGAGCCACCGCAACAAAAGCCAAAAGAGTCAAAGCCTGAGGAAATAACAAAAATACTATTTATTCAAGATGTACTCACAAACGAAAAACGCTCTTGTTTAAAAAGTCTATACCTTGGCAAACATATTGAGATTATTGTCGAACTAAACCACAAGAATTTAAAAAAAAAATCAAAGTTTCTGAGATATTTTTCACTCTGTTGATCTTTTAGTTAGGCTTGTCCGAAGTGGAATGACGCTTCCATGTCAATTTTTGACGCACTTTTATATGTATGGCTGCAGGGGCGGCGGCATCCTCCTCACCACCATGGTTTTCAAAAGCGCTGTAATCACTTTTAAGGCCCATCCTTTCACTTTCGATGACTATTTACTAATTTAAACGTCTGAGAAATCGTAACGGCACACATGTGTGTACACTCTAAGTTGAATGCTGGGAAGCCCTTCAACGCGGTTGTCAACACTGTCGATATCAGGATCGTGTGTAGTTGTTAAGATTAGTAATACGATGGCTGAGATTATGGTTGACAGAGCGGTCGATTTTATTTCATGCGAATATTATTTTATTCTTGCTCTATCTTACTGCTGATGCAAAATCAGTGGTGCTATCATAATAAATAAACTACGCACCTCTATAAGTCCATGACTATTACTCATTTGAAAATCTGTCTATAACGACCAACGAAACGATTTTAATAATAAATAATCATCGTCATCCTCATCTCCATTTCATCCTGATTCCTTCTAGCATAAATGTCAAAGCGTATTGCGAAGTGGCTTTTTTATACAGAAGTCGTTTCATAGTCATTGTCAAACAAAATGTTGCATTACATTAATTTTGCACTTGCAAAGACAACAAGAAACAGGCCTGAATGTATTAGCAAAGACCATATACACACGACTATAAAAGTAAGACGACAAACATTGTATGAAATCGATCCTTTTGCTTGAGTCTAGAGAGGACCTGAATAATTGCTTTCAATAAATATCGGTAGGTCGAATGAGCCAAGTGTTATTAGAATTGCAACAATGTATGTGTGTGCCAGCCAAGCCAAGTGTCCATTTGATAAATGGATCACTTCAGTAGGCAGCTCTCGTTGCATTATTGTATCTTATTAGTTTCGTTGGCTGTGCTCATCCAAACATGTTATTTTTTAAGGGATAATTATACTACATCGAGCAAATTTTCATTTACATGATGTCTACAAAGTAATCATGGCGAGAAGCTCTGCTTATTGTTATTGATGTTTGCTATTTAGTTGTTACTTTGTGCGCATCGATCAGTGTTGTTAAGGTTGAATGGCAGTGAGTATGAAATATTATTTGTTATCAGTCTGTGACTGCGGTGTATGAAGATATGACAAAGGCGAAGAACAGCTAAGCTCGCCGCTCACCACCGCATGACACGGCATTAAAAGGATTAGGGCAGTGGCAAATGGCAATGTCGACATAATCCTGGGATTTCTAAGGACTGCGAACAACTCGAATCACCAAATTCAGCGGTGGAGTAAAATGCAAGGAAAGTGTGGAAACGTAACACACCCTACTCCACAAAACAGTCGTTTTGTAGATTTTGTTAGGTAACCAACCATCTGTCTAGATTTGTATCGGTTAAGGCTCATACCGTCCTCTAGCACTGTCAGTGGCAAACTGACTTTTTGTATACCTTCCTTTCTTGTCGGAGAGAATCGATGAGTTCATTTCGCACACAACCTTCGACCACCTCCTCGAATCAAAGTCAAAGAATGTACCCTTTGTTATCTTCGCCATAATCAGTGTACGGCGCACTAACAATGGCAGTGTAATGGGTTCAATTCTATTCATATTACTCTTCTCGGATCACCGCTACTATCAATCAATTAAAACAACGTTCCATTTTCAAATTTGAATTTTTAATTTCAATTGTTAACGTAGATTGATTTGATCAACCAAGATTATCATCATCATTTACGCTGTAGGCAACAGTAGTAGTTGTGCAAAACTTGACCGTTCCCCTGTATAGTTTTCTACTCTTGATGTTCCATTTAATATGACACCGCTTCACCCTGCATCGCACATTAACCTCAAATCTTATGAGAAGGAGAGTGACAATGGCACGTCGAACTCATGAAATTGTGGTTTAATTCCAACAGATAAATACGATATCATGAGACAATTGTTTGCGACTTGAGTTAAGCAGGAAAAGGATAATTGCATCCATCAATGTGACACCATGATTATTGCTAATGTTATGTGCGTGTATTTACATAATAAATAATATTTTGTACAGTCGAATATAAAGGGAAGTGTAAAGATGCCAAAATGCCAACACTGCCACTCCATGAAGTGGCTGTGGGTACACAAGTTGAGCAATAAGGTTAGCGGGAAACATTCACAAACAAATCTGCATTTACTACTACTGTTTTTAAAATGGTCACTCCTGCTGGCATTGTTTGCGAAAAACTGAGTTAGTGGTTGTAATAATGAATGTTTGTCATGCATCCCCACCTGAGTGATGAGATCATGCGGTAAAACTGTAGTGAGTAACCCATCATTGTCATTTACCACGCCTTGCCCGCAAGGTTCATTCCACCACCGGTTACTCTAGTGGTAGTTGTAAATAGTCGTTAGCGTCAGTCCTCTGCAGTTGTCATCATCACCACCGTCGTCAGCGTCTTCCCCGTCACTTAGTTTCGTTCACGCTTCCCCAACACTGCTTCGACAAACTTCATCCATTTTATGCCATGATGTAAACGAATCTTTACGAGACGCGTAGGGTAGCTGATTGATGTGTTACAAAAACTCACACAGCTTATGCAATCAGGATATCACACAATAATCAAAAAGATGAACTAAGAATCGCTCTCCTTTTCTCTGGCATTAGCAGCAGGGTAGTATTTGTATAGATTGATAGATAAAGATTGATCAATTTGGCTCAGACGGTTTGTTTGTCGGCTGAGATACACTAGTCAGGCTCCTCATTACCATTCATCTTACACTATCCTAACTTTGTTTTCGAATACCCCTGTCTGCCAATTCGCAATCAGCAGATTGAACGTCCCCGTCTAGGAGTTTTCTAGATTGATTCTAGATGCAATTTATTTGCTGCTATTGCAATTAGAAGGTCTCCTGTAATGAAGTAGGAGTGAGTGTAACGATTTTTAACTCCAACGTAGTTGAAAATTGACTAAACTTTAAATTCATTTTTACTCAATCATGTGCTCAACATGCTGCCGTTAGTAATTCTGACAATTACTTTTGACAGTAATGTTTGCATTAAAAGTTTGCATTTAGTGTCTCCGGATGATTATTTTATGCGTAAGCTGGATTTTTGCATTAAAACTTTGGTTTAGCGTTGAGAATTTTAAAAACTGTGACACATTTTATTATCACCAAGAGTATTAAACTTATATACCATATTAACATTACGTACCTTCTTCATAACTTTACCCGCCCGTTTCAGAACGACTCCTTTTTCATTGTTAGGAGTAGACATTTATGAGTTTTTAATAGGAAAAATCTATACAAAGACTTTCGCTGTATTTATCATCGTTTGTAAAGCCCTGTATTGTGCCGTGCAGCATTAAAATTGGCCATATATTACAATTCAAAGGATCAGTTACACTGCATGGAAGTTCAGTTTGCTCCTACATAATTGTTTAACCAAGCATAAATTATCTAAATGTTTACTATGTAGCCATTTCAAATGTGCCTTATATCTGGAATAAAAAAACGTAATCTTGGTAAGAAACCTATTGCCCATTACGTAGTAGTTAACTTTTGGTGGACTATTTTGGAAGCGGAAGGTAACGTAGATAAGAACAAAATTACAGCACGAATTACGGCAGCAGTTGGGGTAAGGAAACGGGACTTTCACAAAGTGTTTTGTAAGAGGGCTGTGGAAAACCTTCCTTTGAAAAATTTGATAACTACATATTTTACATATGTATTGAATATAAATGTAGAAGTGTCCAGATTCTTTGTTGCATGATGACGACCTCGCTTGGTGCTTGCAAATTGAACAGGAATAATTTAAATTCTTTTAAAACTTTATTGTTCTTAGTCTACATGCATTGCAAACATTTGTGATCTAAATGAAAGGAAGACCCCATAAACACAAGTTATACATATAATTGCACCCCTAATTTCATCAGTTCAATGCTTACCAATTGATACACAGACGTAAAATTCATTGTCACTTTCCCGATATTGGATAGAGTTTTGTGAAGTTGACTTATCAACGTTAAACAATAAGGTGTAACAAAGGAAAGCAATCGCAACAAGATAAATTATCAGCCTACGAGTTTTGAGTTGCATCTTGCATTGCTTTGCAATACAATGACTACATTAGGATTATGGTGTACATTAAAACGTTATATTTTTTAATGCTCCACAATTAAACTTACCATTCCCTTTTTTCTGAGACAGTTTCTATATCGAGCAGAGAAGAAACCTCACTGGCCAATACTTCAGACAAAGAATATTTAAAATCCCCATTGTAATGTAAAAACATTATAAAATGACTAAAAAGGAAGAAACTGGTTCTCTTCAATTACTACACAATGTGGCACTGTCGCGTTTTTGTGGTCACAGTTGAGTGGAATGCTTTGCTGCATCTGTTGCAGTTACTCTACTCACCAGTTATCTGTTACACCTTCCGTTCTTGTGCGTACTACCAACTAATTCTAACTACTCATTACATGTTACATTGCCATAACATACTAGTATTGTTGTAGTGCATAGTGCATCAAAGAATGCATAGTCACGTAGACGGACGTGAAATCATGTGAATGTGCCGGTACGTATTTAAGATGCCTCACTCTTTTCGATACAGGGCGATCTGACAGAGATGACTGAAATTAGATTGCATACAACTGACTTCTCGTGTAATAATCTTCTTGCAGTTTTATTGCTTTTGTTGCATAACGCGAAGAGACAAAGTAATGGAGGAATGGCCATTACACTTACAAAAGGAGTGAACAACAGGGTGATGATCATGATTACAAGGATTATAATGATGCCTTTTGCTAAATCGTTATCAGTGCGCTTCAACGTGCATGGCCAAACCCACCCAGTCTGCTGAAGAAGGAAAATGGTCTCTCTTTACCCAAAACGCAAGTTTGGATGACGGAGAATTTGCAATGTAAACATCACAATCGTTTTCCACCTTTTGCATTGATTACCATCACCATCAGATTTCTTAATCATCGACACCAAATTTTATTTGATAGCTAAAATATTTTGTTAAGAATGATCAAATATTCATATTTCATGAATTTATTTATATGCGTAAATTTCCCAAATTTTGGTCCATTTCATTGCCTGAACAATGCTTCGAGTTTTTATTGATTTTTCTTAAATTAGGTCGACAAAGAAACAAACGATGCCGAATTGTTAATATTTTACCAGATTCATAAAACGGCGCAATTTTTGGTATTTATTCATGAATCTTTTTTCATCAAAACAACTTTGCTCACAATCATAATAAATTTATTTTTTGGAACAAAATAATTTACTTCTGTTAATACTTTTTAAATAATATTAAACACATGTGTTAAACACTTTTTTACAACAAAAAACACATAAAATTAAAATGATTGGAATGAGTAAGCGTTGTCAATTACCTTTTATAATTCATTCTGTCAATGTCAATTTTTCTCGTTGCAATTTATGACAACATTGTAACTTAGCATAATGGCTATCTATAAAAAGTTTTGATTAAATGCAAGTGATTAAGAATCATTGCTTTCATTAATCAAATATGTAAATAACCCATCGTTGGAGTGAACGGTCCATTTCATAGGCTCGAATGGTTCAAAAGTTCATAACATTCTTTGGCCTATTGAAGGTCTTCGCATTAGTAATTGTCAGAAAAGTTATGCTTATTATTCTAACTAGCTAAATAAATGACAATGTGTTAATGTATACTAACTTATATTTAATCATTGGCCCAACATCGGGTAATTAATAGTATCTAGAGCCTGGAGTACGAGCAAACTCTTACAATTATAAAAGTCATTTTTCACACATTTTACTATTACATATAAAAACTGGCGTTATGTAAATAGCATATGGGGAACACTTCTATCAAATCGCTACATTCAAAATCCTTGACAAAACTTCCACGCTCGAAGAATTAAGTTTATTCATTATACACATATTCCATCAGGTATTAATTTTGCTGGAAGTGTTTAGTTTAATGTATCTTTTTCACCAAAATAAATAGGTCTCTAGTGGAAAAATACGGACTTGTTTTCCTTGTTGTGCATACTATCTACCAAAAGTTCTGTTTCTTTTCAATTGTAACAAAAGTTAATTTTCGTTTTCTAATATGTGTTAGAACGCTGGAGAAATGTTTGCGTGAGTGATACAAGTAATAACCAAATAGATTTGAAATTACTTTTACATGCAATGAAATTCTAAGGAAAGGTAGAAAAATGTCGCGATCTCGTGCCAAAGAGTTCATGAAAGAAAAAAAATCTGTGGTTACAAATCTTTGCATAAGAATCACCTACTCTGGCCACTTTTTGACTTCCAAAATACATAGTTCAAAATAAATACGACGATGTTACACAGTGCATGAGAAAAAATTGTTCAGTCAAAAAAGCAGATGAACTAGTTATTAATTATATACATTAGTAACAAACAACAACATTCCTACACAACACATGAATCATGTGACATATGAGAGTAATCAAAATACACAACAAGCAATGTTTCTGGCTATCTTGGACGTAGCTGAAGGTGTAGCATATAGACTTGTCCGCTCGGCGTAGCTGCGAGACGCAACCGTCAAATTGCAAATTTCTAACAACTGTCCAAGTAATCATCCAT
>VYYJ01004992.1:0-12033 GCA_021029165.1 Cyphoderus albinus
TCAGGTATCTAATCATGGTACACCAAGTTAAACAACAGTCTCAAACAAAAATTATTAAACATTGTTTTATTTCATAAGCTTTTACAGAAGAAACGGTATTTCGGTTTAAACATTTATGTTAAAGCAAGTGTTGTTATTTGCAAAAGTTATTATTAATTATTATTAAAGGCCTGTGCATAATAATTTATTATGCACTGGCCCTTGGCAGTGGGCTCAAATGTTTTGTCTCAATTTGGACATGAAATTTTCACGAAAAGTGTAGAATTTAATAGCGCATCCGATAGGAAAATTCCGAAGGCAAATGCCCAACGCCTTCAAAAAACGACAACCATTTTATAGTAATCCTTAACTAAATAGTGTAAATAGTGTATTGGACTATATATGTCAGACGTGGATAAAAATTGGAACAAAATATTCAAACAGCTCTGGGCGTTTCTAAAAAGCCGATAGCGGCTGTTTTTTGGAAGTTTCTGGAGTGGCAGCTTCACGTTGTCCATATGAAAATGGACCCTCGCATCCGAACATGGAAGTCGACTTATTTTGCATTTTGTGGAATTATAATTCCGTCTTTTAAACCAACAATACACGAAGTCTCACTTTTGCTATTGGGGAGAAGTCAGTTTGGTTTCACTCGCTTAAATATAAATATTTCACAATTTTCAGATTTAAACTGCGACGCCATCAAACGGAAGATCAGCATTTTTTGTACATTGACTCTGACGCAGTAATAAAATTCCAGTAAATAACGTCAAGATAATGTTCATTCATTATTAGTATTTAAGCGATTGAAACCAATTAATTTGACCAATCTGACTACTCCTTCATAGCAAAAGGTGCGACGTCTTGTAATGTTGGCCTAGAAAACGGGATTATAATTCAACAAAATGCCAAAATAAGTCGACTTCCATGTTTAGATGCGAGGCTCCATTTTCATATGAACCACGTGAAGCTGCCACTCCAGAAACTTCCAAGAAACATCCGCTACTACCGGCCTTCTAGAACGCTATGATCTGTTTGACTATTTTTTTTAACTTTTTATCCACGTCTGATCTATATAGTCCAATACACTATTTACGCCATTGTTAAGGATTACCATAAAATGGTCGTTTTTGAAGGCATTGGAATTTGGCTCTCGAGTTTGTCCAAATTAAAACAAAACATTTAAGCCCACTGCCAAAGGCCTGTGCATAATAACTTTTGTTACCAACAACCCACTTAAAACCTGAGTTAATTCTCAAAGTCAGTACATATTGAAGTTAAGTTAGTTAGCTTCTTTATTTATTTTACATTTATCTGTTGCCTTCATAGGAAATTAATTAAATGCTTTTCTCCCAAATAACTAAAAACGACAACAGCTTTAAATATTAAGATATTATTTTTACAATACGATGTTTGTATGAACTCTCTGTTGCCCTCTTACTGCATTGATGGCAAAATAATTGACCTGTCAAAATGACTCTTAATCAATTTAGTAAAGGCTTTGTATGTGCGCAGTAATTCACACGT
This sequence comes from Cyphoderus albinus, assembly GCA_021029165.1. Classification (NCBI taxonomy): domain Eukaryota; kingdom Metazoa; phylum Arthropoda; class Collembola; order Entomobryomorpha; family Paronellidae; genus Cyphoderus; species Cyphoderus albinus. The sequence continues at coordinate 1,507 of VYYJ01004992.1, forward strand.
TACAGATACCATGAAACGGTTGTTCTTGCAATTTATTTATTACTCTTATGTATATAATTTATTTACAGTAGTATTGTCCATTTCTAATATTTTTTTAGTAGATTACCGTCTCTTGAAAATCACGGTCAAAGTACAATTTGATCAGTTATATTTCCAACATTGGATAAATACCTAGATACTTATTTGTAGTTTAATGTTTGATTAATCTACATTCAGTACAATTTGATCAATTTTCGCTTTCGCAAATTGCCTAATAAAGCAGATTCTGAAAGCTGTGTATTAGTAGTAGTAGTAGTAGAACCATAGATAACTTTTTATTAAAAACACGTAAAAAGGTATAACGTTTTTTAAAATTGACATGGTAAGGAAAACTGCGCATTTTTGTGGTATTAAAGTAATTTATTTTACCTTCTTTGCTTTTTAACTTTTTAATTTTGTTCTGTCTACAGAAAAAAAAGTATTTCAGTGTTAGAGGGAGTCAACGGTTGACTCAAAAGTCTAAAATTGCATTTTTCAAGAAATAGCTGCAAATGTTCGTCGCATCAATTCCAATCGTTATTTTTATGCATTTATTTATAGCATTTGATTTACTTTTAAATAACCTTGTAACTTACTACTTTATAAAGTCTGGTTAATTTAAAAAGATACACTTCGTAGGCAACAAAGCGCTGCTAAATTTTGATAGTTTCTGCAACCAAAGAACCTTAATGATTTTTTGGCCTACAATTATTAAATTTTTTAAATTTTTCTCCAATTTGAATTCTGCATTTTCTTGCAAATTAGGCATCATGCAATTATTGTTTGAAAATTAGAAACCACCAACATATTTGTTGTCAGTATCTACCTTGACTTTTGTTGCATCTGCCAACACTTTAATTGTTTTGCAAACTAGGCGCCACCCTAAATGTTTTTGGCAAAATTGGGCGCACGAGTAACATTCCCGCACCTTATTTACACATGTGAAGTTTAAAACAAAACGTGTTCACTTAAATTCTGCTTCTATTCCCCCTTTCTGTTCAATTACATCGTTTTTTAATTGATAAGGTTTTTTATTAATCCCTTTGCCACACATTAATTTTACTTGCTAAATAGCATAAGTTACAATTTCCAGTTATTATATTGGTTTTCTACAAGAATATCTGATTGAACGGTTATGTTGCATTAGCCTTCCAGCCATTCAGAATGGCGCATTCTTTTATTCATTGGTAAACAGTTCTCATTTTACATTTCGTAATATGATGGTGGATACACACACTTCATTACTTAGAACTAAATTTTCTAAAACAAAGAATTTAATGAATGATCAAATTATTGATTGGTTTATTTGGGCATTACATTATTTACTTTGCAATAAACCATAACAGTCAACTCTTAACAATTGCTTACCTTCCACGCCATTTATTTATTTATTTCAGTTCGACCCATTTTTTAATTACCGTGGGTTCACTATGTTGTCCAACATAGGATGTTTTCCGACAGTTCGGTCAAAAGTTTAGAGGTTTGTGTTTGTTTAGCATAAGAAATTTAATCCAATTACAAAATTTACGGCAGAAATACATAAAATTGATAAAAAGAATATATTTTGTGTAACACCTTGCAAAACTCATACAGAGTCATAAAATTAGTTTATTATGTATAGTTTTATTTTCTATACAACCCATATATAAGGAATTTTTAAAATTTTCAATTTTCACATTTGTTCGCACGAGTTCGCAGCTGAATTAAGCACTAGTACACATAATTTTTTATGGTCTTTCAGATGACATTACCGGTTTGGCGTACACTTGGGTACAAAATAAGATATGAAGACCTTGCTAAATTACACATTCTTGTTCACATTTGTACCGTTTACACGTCGTATTAGGAATTTTCAAACTCTTATGGTGTTTCAAAGAATGAAACTATCCACTGTAAGAAGAAAATTCTTGTTAATGGCGTCTGACTTCATTATGAATTTACGGAATCAGCATAATGCCTTGGTCCACAGTCCACACAGTGTACTATGCCGATGCATTATGCCGATTCCCGAAATTCATTTTGAAGTTAGACGTCACCTACTATAATTTTCATATTAAAGTTGTTATACTCCCTTTCTATAAGAGCAAACAGTAACAACATTCGTGATTTGGACGTGCAACTGCTACAAACTTCAACAGAAATGTTCAAAATGATAAGGTACCCATATCTCATTTTGTATCCAACTGTACGCTAAACTGGTACTGTAGTCTGAAAGTCCATAACAAACTGTACTTATTGGTGCTAAACTCAGCTGCTACTTTTTGCTACTTTAGGAGAAAACATTGGCTGATTTTCTGACAAATTCAACATTTCATGAATTAAAATTTGAAAATTTCGAGCTTGTTATAACAATTCCTGATATACGTAATGTAAAGCAAATAAAGCTCTATATAATAGACTAATTTTATCACTTTTAGTTTTGTTCAGTTTTGTTTGTATTCAGTTTTGTAAGAGTTATACAAAAATATTGTTTTTAACAATTTAATGTATTTCTGTTTTCGATATTGTAATTTTCTTCAATTACAAACGCTAAATATACACAAATCTCTCAAGTGTTAACCAAATCTGAGTTTTCGGAAAAAAATCCTATGCTGGACCACATAGTGCAGTGGGGCGGGAGATTTTCCAGGAGGGACTTGGTCCAGGTGGGAGTTGACCTAGAATCGCTATTTTTCCTTTACAAATTGTGAACTTTAACATCAGCACGCGGATTGGTAATCCTGAAATGAGATATTCAACTGCTTTGAATCTGAATATCAATGGGTACGGCGTTTAGGTTGACGATTTGTAAAGGTAAAATAGCATTGTCTGAAAATGAAATATTAATAATACTCCGAAACCAGCCTTAGAGCGCAGTTGAAATTTGGCACAAATACTCAGCGAAAAATGCTCCTTCGACTGGGGTATGACTCAAAGGATTTGGAATCTCACATATCACTCAATCTTCTGTCAGTATAAGATTTTGGACATGGCTTTCGGGTTTGTGACAAATGTACAGTAACCACCTTTGAAGCCCGATAACTTTGACCCCAGTGGTTCAATGTCTTCAGAACTATGATTCTGTAATTCTCCTAACCATAATTGTTGTTTTGTTATATGCTTCCGCAATGCATGATATAAATGCTTCCGCAATGGGTTGCGGAAGCATCGGACTACAAGGTATGGTTGAGTTGGATGCTTCCGCAATGAATTGCGGAAGCATTAATTAAAAGCAGCAGCCATCTTTGAGTTGAATGCTTCCGCAATGAATTGTGGAAGCATCCAGCTCAACTCAACATGGCGGGTGAGTTGAGTTGAGTGCTTCCGCAATTTGCTGCGGAAGCATTCAACTCAAAGACTTCGGCCCACGAAGTGGAATCCTACCGAATTATCTAACATTGGGAACCGGGTTGGCTGAGGCAATGAATGGATGCTTACTCATAGGGTTAATTGATCTTTTGTGTCTAGTCTTCACATCTTTCGCAACCAAAGTTTCTCAGTTTCGCCCTTGCTCATCATCTTGATGATTCTCATTATTATTCCCCGAAAGTAGTGAAACATGACCACTACTGTTCTGTAATACTATCTTCATACTATACTATCCAATGATTATTATCATCTTTTCTCTCAGGGGAATATTGCTATAATTAAATGCAAAAATGGAGACACACGAGACGACAATTTGGTTGGATATTGTATTACTGATGATTATGTATGTCTTGTCTCAGATGGCGTCTGGTGTTTGGTTTTTGGGTGATATGTGACATAACTATTGAAACCGAGGTGTGACCGTGATTTCTTGCTGAAATAAATTGTTTCTTTTTTGTCGTGGCTTCTTGCGTCATGTTATCATCGTCATCATCATCACCGTCATCATTTTGTCATCATGTTGCTTACAAAGAACATAGGAGAGAGAGAGTTTGAATAAGTTTGAGTTTGAGTCGAAGCATGAATCTATTGTGATGCGAAAAGTTGAAAAATGATGTTGAAGAAGACGACGATAAGGACGGAGGCGATGATGATGAGATGAGACTAATTTCACTTGCAAATTAACCCGTGTTAAACAAAACTCTCCAGAACAGAAGTCGAGCTCTTTTAGCTTAGTTTTCAGCTCTAACTCAACCTCACAGCTTGTAATTTTTTTGTCTCATTTTTCACTTTCACTTCCTTCCTTTCGTTCTTTCCTTTACACGTTTCTGCCTCCTTTCCCTAATTAGCATTGGATCAGTATATCAGTATTAAACCAGCAGACAGTCACTCGGCGCTCGCTCTTTTCTTTCTCTCCTCGTTGTTGAGTCAGTGTTTTTGTTTTTGTTTGCGTTTCCCGTCCTTAATTAAGAGAGGCTAATTAAGCTTTCTCTGTGATCTGATACTTTTTGTTGATCTTTATGGTGGCGTGTTTGTGCCAAAATATTGCAAGCGAGAGAGTCAATATTTTGCATGTTTTAGTAAGTAGGTAAGGTCTTGTGTCGTCCTGTCTTATTTATAATTTGCTGGCCTATGTACCTAGGTATGGCGCTAAGGGTAATTACTGTTTCGGTTAATACTAAAATAAATGCACGAACCCGGAACTCATCAGCATAGCAAAGCACCAGCACAGCCTGCAGTCATTAAGTAATAATGAAATAACAATCCATGTAATAAAATCAACATTTTGTGGAGGTGATGAAGTCAAGTTATCATTACAAATTATTATTGTAAATAATCATCATCGTTGTTCCCAAAATAGTCACAAAGTATCAAATGGGATGAGATGCGATTGGGTGCTTCGCTTAGAGGCACAGAATTATTGTTATACTTTCATTGAGTAGTGTAGCGAACTTGAGGGATTTTCAGTCTTTAGGTACATATGGGAAGCTTATAAGCTTCCTTTCTTACATCCGGAGTCCGGAGTGAATGCCAGGAAAAACTAAATATTCAAGTGTGTGGCTTTAGGGACTCTGACTACCGGTTGGGCTGTGGCTTTGTGTGTGATGGTGAGTGGGATGATAAAAGAAAAAAATAGCAGTGAGAAAATCTAATATTTGTGGTGGGATTTTATTTATCGATTGAAAATACGGGTCGAGTGTGTACTTCGAGTATGACGATACCAATGGCTAAAATTGTATCATAATAAATCTGTTGATCAACCAATGCCAATATATAATATTATGAATCTTTAATTATTGATTTGCTTATTTTATTGATCAATATTGACAATATTGACCGTAATTCCTACTTCTAATTTAATTTATGACAAACTGATTGGAAATCAACCATTGGCAGTAAATATTTTATTAGATACATATTATTAGCAAACGCGAAGTGAACAGAGCTTATTGGTTGAAATTGGTAATATTAAGCTGACATGTTACGTTTATTAACGTACCTTTATTTACTTTTAACGTTTGGGTTTGACCAATCAAATAAAGATATTCCTTAATTGAATATCAGTCAGATTATTTTCGTTATTAATAAATTGTTGTGTGAATGGACATGGGGTAAAATAAATGATACATGATCAAATGAATCAAAGTGTATTTTTTAAGTGAAACTCATAATTAAAGCAAAATGTATTAAATGCGATTAATGTTTTTTAGAAAATATGTTTACTTGTGCTGCAACGTAATAATCGAACGCCACTTGCAAAAATGTTGACATTGACCAGCTTAAATTTATATACAGATGGATGTTTCCCATTTTTAATTTTGAAATCTTGTCGAGTCCAAGCTTCCTTTCATGTGAGAGTAATCTTGTCTTAGAAATTTTTGACATGAGTTTTAGCCAAAACTCTTCTGTTTTTCAGTCTTATCCAGACAAGTTAAATCGCCGTGCAATTACAGTCTATCTTCATCGCTATTTACCTGAACCGATTCCTGGACATTCCAGATCCTTCATGAAATGACAGCATTCAGTCTTTCAAAGTGGATCGTTTACATAACGATCCATTGTCTTGTCAGTAATGCATAAAATTCTGAGCAGTCTCCTGCTGTGCAACAAATTGCGGCCAGCAGCAGTCGTTGTGTTGTGTCTGATGTCTGATGTGAACTTCTTCTGATGTCTAAATGTGGGAGGAAATGGAAACAAAAGCCTTTGTCTTGTGCTTGTTGTGTTATTTTCTTTTTTTCCTTTCTCTGCTGAAAAAGACACGACAAGGGCAAACGCAACAAATTATCTGTATGTAGTAAGTAAATAACACATTTCCTGCTGGAGAATGAGAAGTTGAGACAGGATCAGATAAAGATGGAGAAGACAGGCAAGAAAGTGCTTCGGAGAAAAACGTGGCAGAAAATTACATCTGCAATAAATATGCCATGCTTAAGTAACAGTACTAAGCCGGAGAAATGGAGACTTCTGGAGACGTGTGCATGCAATGCAACGTGCACTCATTCCAGCCAATTCTCCAGGCGCGAATGAACAATCCTTTCACTAAAAAGTCTCTCAAGCATCCGCATCCTGTTATTTACCAGAAAAGTATCTATGATAATTCCAAGTCATAGTAAAGTTGTGCACACAGCCAGCCAGAAAGAAATAAATGCAATAAAATATGTATTTTTATAGTTTTTCCCGTCTGGGTAAGAAGGAAAGGAAGAATCATGTTCCAGTAATTTTTGCTTCTCAGGGATTCATGTTATGAAGTAAATATAGTGATGAATGAGTGTGCACACACATACATAGATTTCAGTCCTGATTTATTACCCATTTTCCGGCTGGAGACACAGCCAGCCGACTACCGGTGCTTTTCTTACTTAGTTACTCTCTGCAGAAAATTCTGGAGAAATAAAAAAGTGTGTTGGATACGTGGACAAAAAAGTATCTGTTGCAAAAAGATTGCACACACAAATTTACTGTGTAGTCAATAAATTTCACATTTTTCGGTAGAGAAACTCGAGTGATGCCAAGTCAGCATCTTTCGTTTCTTTTGTTGTCTTCTGCTCTTTCTGCTGTTACTGGAGAAATGTGAATTTGGAGCAGTCCTGTCAAAAGGGAAAATTGGGAGATTTTTTATTTTATTGGCTGACTGGAGAAGAATTTTTATTGACTTGTAAATCATCATGTGCATGAGTAGGTAAACGACGGGCGCAGGATAAATGAGTGAGAGTCGATACTAAAAGGCCAATTTTCTTGCAGAGGCGTACTACATCTAGAAAATAGAATGTCGCTGAATACAAAAGCAAAATATTACATTTTGGGCATCATCAAGTCATAAGTCACGTATCTAGTCAACTCCTAATCAAGATGAATGGATTGCTTTTAAGCATTATATTTTATGGCACAATTTTTTATATCAGTTTTTATTAAGTATATGTATAACGGTTAGTTGTAAAGAAATATTTTCTTTTTTCTCTGCAGATCGATCACGTAATCAACCCATCATGGCAAGGTCAAATCAAGGGAATTAAACGGTGGCACCTGCAACCGCCACCGGAGTGCTTCTACGAGTGCCAATCGTTTCACGTTGATGTCCACCCGGGAGATATCAGTGAGTGGAGAAAATTAAACTTTCCTTTACTTTGTAATACTGGTTGAAAATGAAATTTGCATAGGGTGATATTGAAGCAAGTATAGTAATGGAATGATGCCAAGAATTTATCATCATCGTCAATTTTTAATAAAAATTGTCCTTTGTGTCATGTCTTTTACTTGCAGTCGTGCTGGACACGAACAAATGGTACCACATGACGGAAATCCTCCCTGGAGAAAACAGCATTACCATTGGGTCGGAATATGATTGAAATTGTCCTGGAACTGTAAAGAAATGCCTGGCGATTTGAGAGGAAAGGACTTTTTTCCTTTCTTTCAACTTTCACGTTTCTTCGACTTCATCTTCGTTCGTCCGCATGGATCCAGTGGATTTTTGTGTAGCCTCTCATATTTTAGAGGCTCCTCCGCTGCGCTATTTCATTCACATACAAAAAAAATGGAGTAAAAAGCGTTTCAGAGATGAGATGAAGACAAAGAGAAAAATGAGTCCACTTTCACTCTTTCGTTTCTTCATGTCGCACACAAACGTAAACGTAAATCACCCCCAATTTATAAAACTGCTCTCGTCTTCTTCACTCTCGCTTCTCCAGCCAAAAGCGTGGAATACTTTTTTTGTCTTTTCCATTGCAGTGTGTCCGTGTCCATAAAAATAAAGTAAGTAAGTACATACATACTACGTACAATAAAGTACTAAGAAAATTTACTACCTGTAATATGTTAACTTAAGTTGGAAAATGTCGAGTTTCTCTTTTTGCGTTTTTTCTTTCAAATGTTTTTCGTTTTGCGTGATGCGATGTGATAAGTGTAGCAATGTTATGTTGTGTGTACATGAGAAGAAAATGAACATGCCACAGTCACAGAGAAAAAGAACTTGCAAAAAATTTATTATCATTCCATTCCATTCCCCAAGGTGGATGTTGTTGGATGTTTCCACATTATTTCAAGGGGAAACGGATTTTGTGGCAATTTTTGTGTGGGAAACGGATGATGGCGTCCCCGTTGCTGGTAATGATAATGATCATCATGAGCATCGTTCGTTACTGTTCTGTTGAGGAGAATAATAAATCAAGAATGGTAACGAGTAACGGCGGAGTGAAAGAAGGTTATCATTATCGTGGTATTGTCTCGGCGATTCTTATTCTTGCTGTGGTTATGCCTGGGTTGTTTGGAGTGGATGCGGGGAAATTCGAGAGGGTGAGTTGGAAAATGTAGAAGCACGCAAATACACACTTAATGTGAGTTGAAAATGTTGAGATTCTATTGAAAGTGAAGTTAGGTGGGTGGATGGGTGCCAAATTGTTAAATGGGTGAAAGTGTGAGTAAGCACAAAGCAAAGCGTCTGACGAGCAAGTGTGATGAACTTTTCGGATTGCTGAATTTCCTAGTATTTTATTGGTGTGCTTATAAAGATGAATGGGGGAAGTGAAATATAAGTTAAAATAGTGGAGGTGGCTGAGAATCTGAAAAGGAAGGTTTGAAAGGAGATTATCATAAAAGCAGTTGGGTTGAGTTGAGCTGAATTGAATATTTAGAGGAGAAAATGAGTTACATGGAATTATGCAAATTACAAATGTTTACCCGACTGATGCCAAAATTTTGTAGGATGGATTGACGGCTTTTGTAAAACATACATTTAAAGTTTATTACATACTTTCCATAACTTAAAAAGTCCTTTAAAGTATTAAAAGTTAAAATTGTTGCACGTCTATAATTCTGATTATTTAGGTTAATTAATTGTAGGTTTATCTTTATCATACTTGGAGTAAAGCGAAAATAATTATTTTTAAAATTAAGCAATGAATGAATTTGGACAGAGTACCTTGAAAAAATTCAGGAAAAAATGATAATCGTTTTGAATACTACTTTGATTTTGTGAGTTAAATTGTTTAAATGGTTGAAAATTCTATTAATAAAACAATGTATAAAAGTAAGTTTTAACGAAGATTTGTATAATGTGAAGTCAACTTGTACACGTGTACTGGTAATTAAACTAAGAAAATAAAGAATTGTACAATACTGTGTTTATATAATATGTATACCAACTAAGGCAAAAGGTGCAAAAAATATGCTTTCCTTCTTGTGTCAAAAGTGACTATTACAATATGATACAATAAAATGTACAGACTGTTTTAAAAAGTTACATAAAATCTGCTTTGATTTCTGATTGATTTTAAATCACCACGATGATATTTACTCATTTTATCCACCTGATAATCATAAAAGATAACTTTCAGTCATATAGCCCCCAGGGTTCAACCAAGTAATGTTTCAAGATAACCAGAATCTACATAATCTATACCATAAACATCATTGAAGTTTAATGTTAGTGTCGTCTAACGTTTACATAAAATTGACGCATCTTCCCCTCACTGCGAAACCTAATTTCTTTCCTTCTTTCTAAAGTAAGTACAGTAATTTCGTGCACTACCACGACCACCAAATCCAATTTTAACTTACATGAATAGGTAAACATGGCATGACATGAAAAATGATATTTAAGACGCACGCAACTACCCAAGAAAACTTACGAAATCATGGAAGATGTACTAAAACAATCTAATGTAAGCTACATATAATGAGCTAGCTACGACTGTATATCTTAAAGGTAAGATATTAGCAAAGAAAAAAACTAGTTTTTTATCTGCTGCAGTATCACATAAAGCTTAATATTTTAAGGTAAGTAAGGTATGCATGTAACAATTTCCTCTTCTTCTACATAATGTTGCTTTACATTAAAGATTCTACTGAAATTCAAGCATAGGAAGATTCTGCTCGCTCGAGTGTCATTTTCATCCCATCTTATAAAAAGTGAACAAATGTATGCAACTGAAACCCTACTTACTGAGTCAGGTGTGCGCGCATAATAATATACCTGCATTATCGTGAAGACTTTGACTTGGCGCTTGCTTGCACTGCACTATTATGCGATGATGATGCTAACATTTTTTTCGCAACGAAGCAGGTAAGTGCTTATCGTATAAAGTATTCATCATGCAACACGCTTCTAGCTATAATATAATATCACACTTTATCATTTATTATGTGCTTACCAAGGATTTCTTCGCC
>VYYJ01004993.1:0-12033 GCA_021029165.1 Cyphoderus albinus
GGTGGAGGGTGACTGTAAAGGTTATCAATTGGTCCCGGATTACACATGTGCTGATGATTATTCTCGGGATGAAATTTGGTACATTCCAGTGAAGGTGGCCAATCGAAGCCAAATTCTTTAAGGACGGGTTCACATTTTGATCGCACGGATTCACACAGCGAACGACATGGACCTGTTTGAGAATTAAAGTAGCAATTTTGTATTCACCGAGTATTGTAGAATGAATAACTTCCTGCTTGAATGATCGTGGTCACGCTGTTAACAATGAAGCGATGTCTTACCAATTGGCTGGGGAACTTTATCGCTACACATTGGAACATGGGCAGAGCAGAGGAACAACTTGAGATGAGGTGAGCATCCGTATCTGAAAATTGCAGAAATTCCACACAGTTAGTCGCCCATTACAATTCAGTCATAATCATGTTTTATAGTTGAATATTCTAAAACGTTCTGGCTCAGTTGTAAAAGTTTTGCTTTAAAATTGGTTTAAATTCTCACACTATTGAGCTAATAAAGCATATAAACTATTATTTTGTATGAAATCGATTTTAAAAGTTGACTAACGGAGAGGGGAAGCGCATTTGAAAATTCCTCATTAAAATTCTTTGCAAGCGAACATTTTCTTAAAGATTTCCTACGAGCGTTCAACCGGAGATATTCATGGCATGTGCAATTTCTCACATATTTCAAACATCTTTTTGCTTCGCATCTCTTTTTATTATGGTTCATCTACTCGAATTTGACTGGTTCTCCGTTTAAACTGGATGATTTCTCATATCGGCGTACATCTTTATTGAAGGGGAAATTAAAACAGTTGCAAATAGATGAGACAATTATCTTGTAATTTAATTGGTAAGTGTTATTGTTGTGTATGGAAGTTGATAAAGACTCAAAACAATACAGTGCCGTATGCACGAGAAAGATGATCTAAAAAATTTACTTAGCGGTTAACCTCAAGTTGATGATTTTCTTTGAATCCGAAAGTATAACTTGTAAAATCATTACATTGTGTGCATTTTCATATAGCTCCTATCGCAAAAACTGCAATGCAATGTAACAGTTAACTTGTAGGTATTTACTAACGAGTTTCACAAAGTAGAAATATAACTTGCCACGCATTTACCTTGATGACTATAGTTATTTACTCTTTTCTTTTAACAGACATTTCCGAGTGTCATGTCCTCGCCTTACGTATTTCTTTTTCAAAGCCGCCTCCTTATAAATTTGTTTGGCTTCAAAGGAACTTCCACTTCATGCTTTAGTTCACAGGTAAACAATTTATTTTGCTTCGTCTTCAACTCTTTTCCTCGTCATGTAGGACGATGAGCACTCAACGTCTGTCATTTCACTCAGCTTGAACTTTGCTCATCATGGCAATTGCAACACACATTATTACTACTACTTGGATAAGCAAACATCTCCTACTAAGGACGAAAAAAAGTAATCACTTCACCTCTTCCCAAATAGCCGTGCGTGGCCAATGTACGGTTAAGCATTTCTTAGTTACCACTTTTATCACCCACCTCATCTCTGGTGTGCACGCAAAATTCAACTTGCATCACACTACATCGCCTTTCGTCAAACGACATACGAAAGAATGAAGAAAGTAAAAGAAAAAAACGAGGAGAACTGGATTTTTCTCAGTCACTAGAATTCATACTCCATTAATCCCATTTAGCTTCCTTGTTGGATTATTGCCTACCTCATTTAACTGTCTAGTTTTTCTCATTTTGTTGTACTTGTAAATGGGCAAATTTCTTCAAAAATGGTTTCGTTTGAACACTTTCCAACCCTCTCCCAAATTACTGTACATCAGCACATCTTGTAGAGAAAATTTTGATTGTAGTATTGAAGGTGGAAGGTGGTAGATTGCTACAATCCATGAAATGTCCATATGTAACATTGGTTGCTTAATTAAGTTTCTTATGAACATTAAGCAAGGAATGTAATGAGTTCGTTCATTCATTTTAAACCAGACATAACAGGTAGGTGAGGTGAGAATTTCTCAAAATTATGGGAAGCGTAAATTACTTTGAGTTTAAGATAGTATTTATATTTTTATTCACCTAATGAGAAGCTAAAATAACCCGAAAACAGAGTGTCGAAAATGTGCGTTGATGAATGATTTTCAAATGCTCTCAGGTAATTTTTATGCTAGTTTGAATTTTCAAGCAACATTTACATTAAACAAATCAATCCAACTTTGTAGCAGATTATCAGCAAATGAAAATATTCGAAGGCAGGTGACTGATCAGGTCTGATTTTCAACTGCAGGGAGCAATAACAACTGTCAGTCAAAAGAAAAAGCAAAATAGCTTCAGGGTCGAAGTAACTTACAGCACAAACGAGAAATCTCTGATATTGTTGATTAAAAAATTAAACAGGTAACTCCTATCCAATGCTCCGCTATATCTCTATTAACTTTTATTATTATTACTGCTACAATTGTAGATTAGCAATCTCGTAAGATGCGAATGAATTCAAAGCTTTCGCAGCAGTTGTATGGCGCACATTGAGAAAGGAATTTGAATTTGACATTGTAATATTTTTGTACTCTTTAATTTTGCGTGACCAATGCGAGCACAAAATTATTGGGAAGGAACGGTAATCAATAAATTGAAGAAGCTTGATTTCTATCAAGAAGCCGCCAAATCAGAGAAGAGACGACTTCTACAAATTCTTTCCTGATAAAAGTCAATCGAACAAATCCATTACAATAACCGTAGAGAGCAAACAGAGCGAGCGGCAGCGTCATAGTGAGAAGGAATGATTTACAGTTATAGCCTAATAGCGTCATGGGGGACCGATTTGTGCAACCCAACGCCGGGATGTGTAGCTAGTGAAAAACATTACAAATATGCTTCATATTTACATTCTTTTCGCCAAAAACAGTTGAATACAGGTTTCTACGTGATGGATGTGGCTATAAACTATTCGCCAAGAAAGTGGACTGTCGGCCGTACATCTTTAATTTTTGGTGAATGCCTTCACCATTTACCGATTGGTTACTTTTTTATGCAACAGACGCGTGTGTTTAACCGATTATTATTAATGACTAAAATGTGACATTTCGCATTCATCAATCAGAATTATTCTTTATTACTATTTCACTTGTTGCTTTACTTGTTCAAGATCATACTAACACCCGAAGCCGGAATGCCGGCATTATTATTCAGAACAAGCAACTCGATTTCTAAAGGGAGCAGACCACCTCCATAAAGCCTTCATAAATAAAATGGAACAAGAGTGCAAAAGTGGTCCTGTCACCAGACTAACACGTTACATCAGATCACTTATCTGTTAATGTGATCAAACAACGAAAACTCCCTTTAAAACTTTCCTCTAGGCTATCTATTAATTGCTCCAGTAAAAAGAATTTCGTGTTGCTCCGATGTCCTTCTGACGCAAAATATCGTCAATACATCATAACCAGCAAACCAGCAAAACCATCTTAAATCATTAACTAACGACGAAAAAGGGAGAAAGAGAGAGAACAAGATTTATTTAGTTTTGAGATGACAGAAAAGAGATACGATGCGCTGCAGTCTTTAGTCAGACGCGAAGAAATGAAATGGATTCGGTGTGGTGGTGGAAGTGATACGAAAACTCAAATGAGATTCGACAAGTCATGCCCCAAAGATGGAAGGTTCTACTTGTTACATTTAATTCCCCGTCTCCCATTTTATAATGAAGAGTTGATCGGCAAAAAGCTGCTGAACTTGTATTTTACTTTTTAAGTCGATGCTTTGAATTTTCTCATGGTTCATCACCATTAAAGTCCTTTGCTATGAGAGAATTGAGTGATGTGGCTCAAATTCTCCTTTTTTCCGACCAATCACAGCGCAGGAAAAAAAAGTGTGGTGGGACCCTTCAATTACACCAACCTCGTCTCATCATCATATCACCATCCTAAAAAGTCAACGAGCAAATAATAACGAATGCAGACCGGGCTTCACGAAGTGCTACTTTATTGATTTTTTCAACTTACTCATTACATTTTTAAATGATCCTGATTATGCGCACCTAACCATGAGCAGGTTGACTTGCCATAACTAGTTGATTCGATTCTCAGTATTTTTGTTTCAGTGTAAAACTTATTTACGCGTTTTGTCATCATTAGACAATAGACAATTTCTTATCTTTTTTTCTAGTTCATAATGTCGTTATAAGTGTATAACCTTCAGTAACAATATGTCTAATAAGGAGAAAGAATTAAATATGTAAGAAGAGCCTGTCCTCCGTGTAAATCGTAGTCTTCTCAAAAATTAGGAATGCAGGTTTTAGATACTTTACACGTTGACTAAAGAAAGATCTGAAAGCTAGTAATCACAACAGAAAAAATGGCGCAAAATATATGTTATTCATGACATGTACACTTGTTAAGTATGCAGCATTTCTGCTTCCACTTCATAAATATTAACGAGCTGCTTTATGGTGGTTCTTGAATTGAATTTTTATAAAGCCCTGTAAGACTTTTTTCTCTCTTTAGAACACTCACTGCTTCAAGAGTCCACTTCACATGGATTTGGACAAACTTACATTTCATAACTAGCTAAATAAGTGCAATCATAAATGGTCCAGGACCAGATTCAATTTTATATTGAAATTTGACCTCCACTTGATTTTAGGTACACAGCATATTATATTCAGCTAACTTGTTAGAAGTCATTAATAATTTTTTAAAATGTGGTGAAAATACTTACTGGATGAGTGGAGAGAACGTCTGGAGCAAGGCATCAGCATCCGATTGAGTTTCATGACCGACTAGATTTGGCATTTTGGTCTGATTGTAACCAATCCCCATACATGTTGCTGAAAAGAGATTAAATGATTAAAACATTAATTATTTTTTAAAGAGTGTTTGGTTTTAAATTGTTCAAAAGCTAACAGGAACTTTTCACCAGAAATAACCATACATGAAAAGTTGTTATTGCCTTGTTTGAATAATTTCAAAAATAATCACGGCTAGTTAAAACAGTGAAAAGATAGCCATGCGAAAGAGTTTTGAAAGTGGAAAATTTAGCAACTACGAATAATCGGGTGGGTGATCAACTGAAGCGAAAGGATATGTAGGTATGATATATTCGGATCTCAAGGAGCGAAAATAAATTATAGATGGTCTAAGCCGAAATGGAAATGTCTTATTAGTTTAATGAGAGCTGGCTCAATTCTGGCAGCCGAATACCAAATACAGAGATTGCCTCGCCTCGTTTCAAAGAGAAATAGCTAGTTTGTTTTTGCACTTGGACTGATATTTAATAATCTCGCGGAGCTGGGAAAAGAAATAATTGTACCTGCAACATTTCTTTGTCACTTGCTTGCCCACTCTGAAGAGTAGCGATGAGCATTTTTATTGAACATTATTAAGCTAAAATGCTTTCTCCCAAATCTACAAAAAAATTAATGGGCAGTCTGCAATCGTTTGAAAAATGAAAATCATGATTCTCAAAATGATAATCATGTAATGGTAATCTTCATCTTCGTGATTCCTTAACAAGACAAGGAGCGTCGTGGTGGTTCTGAGCATTAATGGAAGAATCTTACAACAATAAAATAAACTCTAGCTTTTGTAAATGCGAGAGGAAAAAGATTATTCGTTTTTGCTTGCCATTTTAGGTAGTTTCCACTACAACTTTAAAAGAAGCGACAGAAGTGAATTGAGCAAACAGCAAGTGGTATAATTTAAACTTTTTGAAAATACTCTGTATTTAGATTTTTCAATTTTATTAAAAGGCGCTGCAGAGGTACCGACATTCCAGTAATGATGATAAATGGAAGGAGCCAAGGAGCGATGCAAAAGTTAATGATGCAATTTGTACTATAGCCGTTCAAAGGAAAGACTCAACGAAGATTTCAGTGAATGTACAGGACACTTAGAAAATTGTTCACAATTTGATTTTTAAATAAGTTTTTATTTAACTTGCATTTGATTCAAACAGAAGAAATTATGTAAATTTTGTCATACGACCAAGGGACATCTTTCAACGGTAATGAAGCATGGAAATAATAATAGAGCGGCATGTTTTTCTTCAAAATCGCCTCAAGTTTTGGTTTCAGACATGGAAAACGGAAAACAATTTCTTCAAATTGAAAACATGCAATGATTATTGTTATGTTATTATATACACTACGGAAACCCCTATTAAAGTGACAAATACATTTTAATAGTGTTATTTTCTCTTGTAAGCTTGTGCTAAATTTTCAAATCCAGACACTACTACATTCTATGGCTAACCATTCGGTTTCATGATATCCGACGAGAGAAATTCTATTGTCGAAACTTAAAATTTGACGACAAAGAGAAGGTTCCGCCGACTCTTTTATTGCAAGATCCTCATAATAATATCTAACATTGGTACGTTTTATACTTTTTACGCCTTTTGTCCGAACCGACCATTATTATAAAACCTGTGCTCGTATCTTGTTAGTTAGGTCTTTTTTGAAGCGGAATATAAGAATTCGTTGTTGTCCACTCGTGCATGAGACTTTCTTTCTCTCGTTGGCTTTTTGTTCAATGGGAATCCATTCTCATTCATTTCAACTTCATTGTCGTTGTCGGCACAGCAAATGATTCTTTTCCCCTTTTTATTCGTTTCAAGAAATTGCGCAGGCAGATTGTCACGAATATTAAGAAAATACAAAAAGGCAAGAAAAAAATATGACCAGAAGGCAAAAACCGGTAGAAAGATGAATGAGTTGAAAATGTGTCTTTGTACTTTATGATTCCAACTTTCTGTGACTCTGGCACAATTGCTGTCGAAGTTTACGTAAATAAATAAATCATACCGCTGCTACCTATACTAGTACTTGGTAACATGTAGTAGTTGTATTATCTAACTTTTGTCATTTCATTGTATTCTTTGGTCACGAACATTTTTCCTTGTTAGTGTTTGCTTATTATTCTTGGCTGTAAAGTTAAATAGTCTCCCATATTTCTAGCTCATTTTAACGTTTTGATTTATGAATGTGGTTTATGTTAATGCAATAGTAATGATTAAGTAAGATTGGATTGAAGACTAGTTAGATTCTGGGTGAAAGCCAGATGCCCCCTTTGAATTCGTTTCGGTTATTATTATAACAATGTAAGAAAGCGAAACAAAAAGTAAACAACTATTGAACATAATTCAACAGGCATTTTGAAAAGGCTCCGAATAGTATGCCCTCCTACACGTTCTTGTGAGCAATAGCAAAACATCTGCAGCACTCATATTTTAGGTTCGGGGAAAACTTAGTGCACAAGACCAATTTTTTATTTCCTTATTCCAAAGTCTTTTTGTGAAGGCCTGTGATATTACAGCACATTCCGAACTTTTGTAAATTCCAACTACAGAATGCTGCTACTATTGACTAAAACCCAGATTTGTTTTTCTGCTTCAAATGTTTTGCCTCTTTCCTTTTATATATAAAGGAGAAGAATGAAAAAGGTAGTTTAAGATGCTTAAATAAAGTACCCAGTCCGACTCGTGCATGTGACGCATGGTTAGTTGTATTTTTAATTGAAAATCCCGATATCGCATTTTCAGTTATATCAATCTAGGAGGAGGAATCTTACGGCACACTGTCACTGAATCACCATAATTCTAGCGGTCATGAGTCATAAAGATAAAAAAACTATTTGGCATGCGTTCTTATTATCTTTCTATTACATGCAATCAAGCAAGCATGTAACTGAAGACAAAACCGACAATTGCGCACAATTCCATTTTTATTTTGGTCACATCTGCAAGGTAAGAGATAAACTTGAGAATATCAGTTCTCTCCAATTGGATATGCTCGGATTTGTGTTTAGTCAGAATCGTTTCTTGCTAATCTCTTCTATATTCTCTAGGCATGAAAATTATGTTGAAATCCATTACGCCATGATCGAATGATCGCCGGGGTTTCGGCAACCACAATCATTTTACGTTAATGTTCTTGAGTATTTTGCAGTTCGTTAACCACCATTCATTTTCTTTTACAGCACCGAGAGTAATTATGCTCTTTATATTTTCACTGGAGTTTTTAAAGCGCACTGATAAAAACAAAACCGGCCATGGAAAGTTCAGTTGAAGCCACTTTTTTATTTCGACTGTAATAAAAACAAGGATTGTTTGAAATTTTAACAAGACGGATAAAATTCCGCCTAAATAAATTTCAGCAGCTGCTTTTGAAACTCCCCAATCTGTTTTAGTTTAAACGAGCCATTTTAATTTCTGTCTTCCCTTCTACGGTGTCCCGAGTTACTACCGGTCTTAAATTTTTCGAATATAACACTGCGAGTTCACTCTCCTTTGTACAGTCCCATTTGTTATTACACAAATATTATGCTGAAAGGAGGATGACTTCCTTTTTAGAAAAATACACCCCGACGCTTAAAGCTCGTTTTAGGTGTACTGAAAACATTTACCTAGCGCAAACGAATCCATTAACTTAAAAAGAACAATTTCATTTCTTTCATTTTCATTGCCGTTCGGATGGATGGGTGAGTCCGCTCATTGCTGAGCATTAAGTGACTGATGAGAATGTGAGTTAAGTAAAAGCTAACAAGCAGCACCACAATGAAAATGAATCGAAAGCCGTGGGATTTTTTTATGGAAAATATTTATTGGGATTGACGCTGTTGTTGTGATGTAACTGGTTCTACATTTTCATCGCACTGTTAGCCACGTTATTGTGAGGAGCTAATGGAACAGGATGAGTTAGCAGCATGAGTGGATGAGTGACTTGTAATGTAACAAAAAATGGAGAAATTGTTTGTTACGCGGATCAGTCACTCGCTTACAATCAAACCATAAAATAGAAGAGCAACAAAAAAGGTTTTGTCTTACTTTTGGGGAAGCTGCTCAATGACTACACAGCTCACACTTAAAATCAATGCACATCCACCTTATGCTTCTCATCCTTAGGTTTATTGTTCAGTCAAATTCAATTGAAATAAAATTTTCCATTAGACAGCATTGCTTTATCAGAGAAAGCAGCGTAATAAGTCGACTGTCGATTTTAGGCTTCTAAGAGTGATCATTGCCACTCAATAATGTAAATCAGTAAGAAAGAGAATAGAAAAATGCTAATGCTGCTCTAAAATTCGTTTCTCATTAACAAGTACAATGTGACATTCCCAAAAGGAGATTTTGGATATGAAAACAAGTAAAAACAGAAATGACAGAGTTAATGAAGATTTACAGGCACATGAGCAGTTGATTGACCGATTTAGGTTTCCAAATTTAAATTTTATTGTGGTTTGAGCTGTCTAAAGAAGTGAGTTCCTATAAGAGAGCAATTTCAATAAAATTGTGTTTCTTGTTTTTGACTGTAAATCGATTTCTTCTGCATCGTATATTAAATAATACAATGAATGAAGAGTACCAAATAAGAGTACTTCAAGTTTTGATTGTATGTACATAAAGTAAATTGTCCATCCGTTTATTCAGAAAGGTCTGGATTCAAGGAGCACTCACTTAATTATACCTATGACACGTACTTCTGCATTATAGTATTTTTAGTTTTGGTTTCCTGGAGCAAAATTGCTTCATATTGGATTGTGGTTTCAAGAAACGATGATGAGAAGCTGTAATGATGAGTGAAGGCCCCTCGAAAATGAAGTGCTCGCGGACATAACCAATAAATATTGAGTTCTTCAAATGGACACGTTTTATTAAGATCAGTTCTAAGCTTTTATTATTACAAAATGTGCCATGAAATGTGGTCCAAAGAAGGAATAAATTCAAAAATAAACTATTGGTTCTTGAAGTAAAAATGCTTGAATCAAGTGGCACTCTTTTTCGTAGCTAACTTATTTATGTTCCACATAATACATTCCTGGTCGTTTTTATTTTGTCTCAATTCAAAGTGGTCTAACCTAACCTTACATTCTTCTATCTTTTATACGTGTTTTATAAGTGCTTAAAATTTCAAATCTTTGCTCGTTGCATGAAGGAATAATAAAAGGCAACATGAGCTCTAACACGGCAAAATGGGTACAGAATCACTAATTTTAACCCGTCAGAGTCCACCATTAGCTTTCTAATTGGGTATTAAAATGTAGTGAGAACTCATTGTAAAATGATTGAGTACCTTGCATTAGTGTAAATCTTGTAAAATTATGGAAACAGCGGAAACGGCTCCGCACTCGTAATTCCACGATTATTTATAATACCAAAACAAAAGCATTCGGATGCTGAGGCGAGTGAAATAAAATGAACAACATGATGCGCAACAGGTATTTTTCTGATGAAATGAAGTGCGTGTTGTTTCTTTGAGGTACTGCTACAATAGAAGGCACTCTTGTGGAAAAGGCTTTATTTTGGATAAAAGCTCGCTCTCTGAAACAGTCTCATCATCGTTGAAAAGTAAAAACAGAGTTACATTCGTTCTCTGGAGTTCAACAAGTTTCTTCTCGTGTTGAAGCAGAAGTCAGTTAAATCGTTGCAAACCTTGTTGCTTTTGTGTTTTACGTTTCTTTCGCTATTTTAACACATGTTATCAAAGTATGTACCTATACATGTACGCATATTACCTCAAATCTCGATCTTATTTATTGCCAGACAATTCATCAGTATGTTTTCAAGCTTACTTTTACAAAACAGCTCTTGTGGCTTTTTACCGAACTGTCACTCAGCAGCGTTAGCCTTTGTTATGCTGAATACAACAACATTTTTACAAAATGAATTACGATTACAAACCGGAGGAGCACAAAACACAGCGATAAAGTTTTGATAAAGCTCCCATGTGTTTGTGCATGTCAAACTTGTCACAGGATGCTACTCACTGCTACAACCGTACAAAGTTACGCGCTTCTGTTGTAGCACATAATTTATAACACAGTTAATTTGTAACGTGGTGGATTACATTTTTGGCTTGCACCTATCTTGTCTGACTACTAAATTTATAAATATTATTATGTACCTGCATAAGGAAAGATGTAATACCTTTGAAAAGTATATTTTACTGCTGCGGTATTCACCTTTTGCTTTGATATTATAATTTTACATCGCTTTAAAATTGTTAACAGAAAAGGTTAGCTTAATATGTAATAAGAGCATTTTACAATTTCAACCAGTATCAAGATAGGCAGTTAAACTTTTAAGCAAACTCTGAAAGCTTTGCTACATTCAAGATTATCCAACCAACTTTAATAGTAAGATAGTGGAGTAATCTCTATAGGTATATTCGTTCCAATATGAGCAATTACTTGGAAGCACATTGGTTTTCCCCTTTGATCGTATAATTTTAAAAATATGCAACAACATTTTTACTCAACTAATCAGTCACCTCCAACCACAAAATCATTGGTATCATAAACGTGTATAAAGATAATGTCAAATAATGACTGGCGTCAGCTAAACCATCAAACACAAACAAACTCTGAAATGAATATCAGAAGCACTTTGACTAATGTAAACTACTGTACATTTTTCTTCAAAGAATGATTGCTGTGCTGTACATCAAATTTATAAGGCTACTGTTTGTTAATGTCAGAGGTTTAGTACAAGGAGATTAAAATATTAAGATCGTATAATTATAATAACATTCGTTGATTGATAAATTGATAAAGTTGGGCTTTGAATTTTTGGTCAAAGGCTGGTCTGTTTATATATATCTGCAATCTACACATATATTCAATTAAGTAAGCGGCCAGTTAAACACTGTAAATGTAAATGCTGCAAAGATGACTGTGGGTACATTAAAATATAAATGTTATTTTCATGTGTAAAAATTCTTTTCGTTATCGTCCTCAAAAAATTGTTGTGGTATGTGCAAAGCTTATCAGCTAAATGAATAAACTGGCCTGACACCAGAATATGGAATTGAAAATGATGAGTAGACAGATGTTGAGGAGAAAAGTGAC
The DNA here is from genome assembly GCA_021029165.1 of Cyphoderus albinus. Classification (NCBI taxonomy): domain Eukaryota; kingdom Metazoa; phylum Arthropoda; class Collembola; order Entomobryomorpha; family Paronellidae; genus Cyphoderus; species Cyphoderus albinus. Next base: position 11,828 of record VYYJ01004993.1, read on the forward strand.
ATGGTAGTCCACCCACGTACGTATCATCCCATTCCAACCAACATAAAATTCATCTGGATTAAAGACGTCATAATGTTTTTCAGTTTATCCTTTCACTTTGTATTTACCAGCCTTGTATTTTATATCAGCATTTGCAGACACAAATACTGAGTACCGAACAAGAGACCACAGCACAACTGAGTTGATAAAATGCGGAGAATTGTGAA
>VYYJ01004994.1:0-12031 GCA_021029165.1 Cyphoderus albinus
AGTCTCTGGGAAACAGCCACAGCCTCGTTTCGCATGTGAGGTTGGTAGAAGCATTAACTAACGTAAGTAGCAAATCCTTATCTACTTTCAAGATACATTTCATCATATCAATGCTCATAGTCATAGCTTAAGAAAGTTTTGCGCGTCATCGTCGGCGTCCGCCGTTGTTAACCATGTTCCCAAGATGCAGAATCAGCAATTGAGCGAAAGGGCACAGGTTTTACAATAGTGTAGACGTGGTTCACTAGATGTTCTTCTTATACTGAACTTATTATGGGGATGGAAATACCTTCCACTCTGAAACCAATCAATACATAGCTAAATAGGAATGACATTTTGCAGTAGTACAATTCCAATTAAGTACAATGCATTATGAATATGAGCGTTTCACACACTGCACTGCACTCAATTTTCGCTATTTGCAACTGTAAGTTAGGTTTACGGATACTGTCACTTCTAGAATTCAAGATTTCATTTCGTCTCAATTCGTGTCCACCGACAGCAATTTTTATCTTTTTTCAACAAATTTTTTTAATGGCTTGTGATAGTGAGCTCACCTAGCTAATGGCTCGGCATCTTTTGCTTCTCACCATTTCTTTCAAAATTTCGCAACACTTGAGCCAAACAATTTACAATGGAAAAAGCCAAGGCCTGGGTTTATCGATTCATAATCACTTAGCTACGTTTCATCGGCAAAAACAGCCATGACTTGAGTATCACTTTGTAATTGAATACATTTTTATGAGCACATTAATTTTATCAGCGCGGCTATTGGCAAAGCAAATTTCATATGTCATTAAACTCCTCAGACTCAGACACCATCAAGTGAAGAAAAGGCAATTAAATTGCTCGATTCAACTAGAGTCTATTGTGTGATAGCGACATTACCCCTCGTCCATACGTACATCGGTACATCTCTGTGTGCACGTCAGCTCAGCTCTATTGAACTGTCGCATTTCATCACGAAATTCAGCACAGAGCACAAGTATTGTACTGCTACAAGAGTTTGAGTTATTTCAACCACTTCAATTTTTGCGTAAGAAATTGTGACTTTCACCTCAATTTCATTTAATTTTTATAGCTAAAGTGCTAAAGTTTGAATAGTTTGTGAAGAAATTTTTGTTAAATCAATAATTAGACTAATCATGGCTGAACGCACTGGCACTAGAACTATCGCCGACCTGGTCTCGGTCAATCGCAAAGAAATTTTGAAGTTGTTCAACCAACTGCTGGATTTGGCAAAGCGTGCAGTTGACAAATGCACCTTGATAAAGAATCAAAGAAACGCTCTGGCTGACGACCTTCGATGGATGGATGAAAGGTACAGGGCTAAGGAAAAGGAGCTGTCCGAGATGAGATCACAGTTAAGATACATGGAAGATCGTCATCGGGAAGTTGCAGAGGAAAGGGATCAACTCCGCGCTGAAGTCCGCAAATTGAGTGGAGTCGGAGCAGGTGTAGGCGCACCAGCAGCAGAAGGAGCAGCAGGAGGTGCACGTGCAAAATGGAACTCCAAAGAGGGAGCAAAATCTTCTAAATATTTTCCTTAAAAGGTGAGTTTAATTTTTTCCTTAACTGTTCTTTCATTTTATGTGTTAAAAAGTAGTTTTTAATTTGATGTGAAATTAAATTCTACATTTTCCGTTGTACGTTTCAGTCCGGATCACCGCCACCACCTGGGCCGTGCACGGAGCAGTTAAAAAATATTTTTCTTGTGTCTTCTTTCATTTTATTCGTTGGTGTGTTGCAATAAAATTGACAAAGTGGACCGAGAATAATTTTCCTTACGGTAATTTTCAAATGTTTGCCACATTACATACATTACATTTCGACTACTTGCAAAATTAGGAATTGCGAATTAGTTTGAGGGTGTCGTTAAAGTTAGCGAGGAGGGGCGGAGATGTGATTTGGTGCTTTCTTTATTGTAAATTTAGGTCGTCAATTTCGCACTTGCCAAATTCGATATTTTACGACAATACATTTCATTTCTTCACCAATATTGAATTCAAAATTGAATACTATCATATCATTCATACTATGCGCATCAACCGTGTCACTATAACGAAATGTATAGGATCAGGTTAGATCTGGTTATCAACTTCCAATCGTAGTCACGTCATGGGGCTAAGAGAGATGCGTAATACAGACCATAAACTGAGCCGAAGGAAAAACCATAATTGAATGTACGTACCTATTAATCAATTACCATAATCACATAAACTTGATTTACGTTATATCTTCAATCCTTGCTTCGTGATTTGCCATCTCTCTTCAACACAATAATAAATAAAAAATTATCATGGTGCTAGAGTTGGATGGATGGTTCAAAATGACACCTCATTCCTGTAATATCACACCACAGCAGAAATCATCCTTTCGTGACGCACTAGTAACAACGAAGAAGAAAAGCTTTCGGTTTGGTAGCAATATTTAAAATTTATTATTGGCACTCCATCCTGCTTCTACTGATTTCATATTTTTATTTGACCCTTTTACCAATCTACCGGCAACACTCTCACAATCGGCTTTTGCATTGTTTATTAAAATTCGATGGCATTCTACGGCATACAAAGACGAGGTATAAAAACGAACAGGAGTCGCATTTCATAATTTCATTTGCTGAGTGAGTGACGCTGGGCCCAGATCCGATCGTTAGAAATGGCGTCAACTTGTACGAAAGACGCTTCGGAGGAATTAAAGAGGCTCCATGAGGTGGTAGAGAAACAGCGGCGTGTTATTGAGACACTGGAGAATCTAAACTTGCACAAGAATCGGCAAATCGATGTGCTGCGGGAGGAGGTGAGGGACTACGAGGAGTGCAGCGTCGGGATTATGGGGGAAATGGGCGAAATTGAGAGCAGCTGTCGCCACCTCGAACAAAAGTGCGTGACACTCTCGGAGGAGAATAGGATGCTCAAGGGGGAGGTGGAGGAGTTCAAAAGCGAAGCCAGTGACAATTTCCGTCATCTCATGGTGTCAAAGTGGAAAAGTATGGTGCTCCAACGGAATCTCAGCAAGGCTCAGTTTCGATTACTGGAATCGAACAGGCAGCTCTTCAATGCCCGTACCACTCCACCATGTTGCAGACTCGGGTGTTATTGCAGCGATCCGGGAAAATTTTTACCGTCACTACCACCATCATCATCATTCACTCCTCATCCTCCACAAGTAAATATGCATCACGGAAGACCAGTGAAAAAGGTGGAAAATGACAGCAATTGGAATATAAACTGGTGAGCATTTCATTTGTAAAAACAATTCGGCATTTTTTTAATTAAATACATGACATTTGCATTTACTCTTGATGCAATATGAGAAACCTCCAATGTCAATTATTGACTATTCTCTTTTGTGTATCGACAGTCACAGTACAAACTTCAGATAATCGTCAATGAAAGGAACATGAAGCTCAAATTCATTTTGGTGCTGGTGCAACGAAAAATATTTTTATACTTCCAGTATTAACCCATAGCCCATTATTATTTCAATATTTTTTCTAATTCCTAATTGTTTATTTTGTACTTAATTATCAATAAAACAATATGAACGTTTTTCTTTGATTTTCTTCAGTAGGGAGAAGTTTAAATGTGTCTGATTCTAAAATTCATTGTTCATCAGTTTTTAATTGGCATATAAGAAATCGAGTTCGGCAATACATCATTTCATTTTTCTAACCAAATGGTTTTAAACTCATGGCAAAAAAATGCAATTTAACTTACTAACTTACATACATAAATGCATAGATGTAGCAACCACCTGCAATTTTTAGTCAGTAATTTGGACCTTGAGTAAATGCAGCTCAGAAAATAGAAAGGATCATCGAGTAGTAAAGGAAAATTAGCAACTCGTTCATCGTTATTCATGCATCGTAAAAATCTCAAATGCTTTTTTTTCTATGTTGCGTTGTGCTTGACAAAGAATCTTGTAAACACACCCTTCGATTTCATTGCCTTTACCGCCCCCCATCTCCACACTTTCAATTTATTCTCTGAGTAAAATTCCACGACACAACAAGAGAAGAGAAAAAAAACATTTTAAGACCCCTAGACAATAGGCAAGGTGTTGAAGTTGAAATGATTCTTCTTTCAAGACTCAGAGTAAGGGCAAAACTTTCAAGGGCATCGGAGAAGAGTAGAAATTTAACGATGTTTGTATAGAAGCACGCCATCATATCGATATGATTTATTCCTCTTCTTCTAAGAGAGGGTATTTTCGTGTCTGCAAATATTGCCGTCGCGTCCTTACACCATTCAATAATGACACATAAAAAAGATCACGACCACCAACCACCGTGAAATGAACAGCAACCAAATTAAGAAAAAAAGACCTGCCACAAAAAAACATTTTACTTTTATGCTCTACCCACCCATGCACAAAACATCAGATTATTACAGGTATTTAACTACCTCTTCAGGGACAGGAACAATGCTGAAGAAAATGCCTATGATGTCGTCATTGCGAATCTCTATTTTTGCTTGCTGGAGGAAGATTCAGTTTACTTGGATGTTTGCACACGCTTCTCAAATCTTCCAATTCAGTTTCATTTGTAGACCGACGCAGAAGAGATTCGCTGTTGGGAATTTTCTCTTGCATGTGAGTAGATAAAAATAGCATCATGGATTCACCGGAAATAGTAGTAAACTGGACACAAAGGCCGATTCCAACGATCAACGTTGAAGATTTCGATAGTGTCCAATCTCAGGGAATTGATCAGAAGGTGTCCGAAGTCTCCAATGGCGCAGAGGTGACGACACTCTGGGTCCTTAAGGACTGGGAGCAAAAGCATGAGAAATTGATTGAATGGGCAAGCTGTGGCGTGAAGGCGGATTTTTCATGTAACAACGAAACGGCGCCTGTTGAATGTTATTTTACCTTGGGGTATTCCAACTCAACTGTTTACAACGACCCAAGGTGTGACCCTCTGGATGCGACAACGCAGTATTTGTCTCTTTGGGTGTCCATTTTTCGCCGCACTGTTCCATACCTGCCAGTGGCATTTAATCTGAGCACTGATGCGCATGTGCCAGGAATCGCGAATCTGGAGGATCAATATGTTTCCATGAAGTTCCATCAAGACTTTTTGTAGCAAGATGGTGGCGGAGAAATTTCTCCCGTACAAAATCGATGAGCGACTTGTTATTAAGGAGAAGGATTTGAAAATTAAAATGTGCTTGGTGCCACTCAATCTCTACTCTACACCCATTCATGGCCCCTCCACTAGCTCCAGCCAGCTTGAGAATGGACCTGAAACTCCGCACTCGACTCTACTTGGAAGTCACTTGGGGTCAATGTATGACAGCGATGATAATCTTTTTGATGTGGAGCTGGAAATGAAGGACGGCACTGTGCTCGGTGCCCACAGATTTGTCCTGAGTGGGAAAAGTGCCAGCTTGAAGGAATTGATCGAAGAGGAAGTGGAAAATCCGGATTTCAATGGTATCATCAAAATCGGGAATGTGAACGGGAAGCCAATGCAGGCTATCCTGCATTGGATGTACACTGGGGACATTCCAGTTTCTGGAGACACTTACCACGATCTGGGAGACATTTTAAAAGCTGCTCGGGATCTAGGAATTCCTGAAGAGGGGCTGAAGGAAGACGTGGACAGGAAATTGGTCGAGATTTGCACGAGTGAGAACATGCACCAGTTGTTCCCCCTGGCGAAAGAAAATGGCTTGGAGAATGCTACTGCAAAAATCTCACAGCTAATCACAGAGTAAGTGACATCCTTGTGACATCCCTGATTCTCTTTTAAAGTGACATTTCTTGGTGTGATTAATTAAGGTAATCTAATTACGCAACATTTATCTTTTTAATCGCAGTTTTAGGAAGCTGTGCTTTAGAGCTGCTTGATTCGTTTCGTCTGCTATGATTCCATGGCCACGCTATGAATAAGGTATATGAAATGCAATGAAGAGGAGGACAAAGTGCAGCAAGCAATCCAAAGCTTACAACGCCAACAAAATACATCATTTACCAGTAACAGTACTAATCAAATTAACCATAGTAAAATTTAAACTATTAACTCAACATTTTCATTGATATGATAATATGAGTTTCATGTTTTAAGTACCATATATAACTCAAACTCGATAACAATAACAATTACATTTACATATAATAATTGTTAGTTTGCATTACAATTACAAACTTTGTAATAGTTTATATCTAAACGAAGCAACGTGAATGTTAATTAAATTGTTGAAAACATATTTACTATTTTCCAAAATTCCTACCAAAATTACATATTAATAGCTATACAATAATTAATCTAAATATTAACAACCGTATTATTATTAATACATGATTAGTTTTTTTTTGCAGTTGGAAAAAGTGCAATAAATAAATTGAAAGGGTCGAATCTATTTTTTTCGGTTCAATCTCATTGTTATATAAATACAATAGTTATACTAATAGTTAAATGCAATCATTGTATTACAATGCCATGTGCTAAGGAAAGTCACATAACATTTTTAAGCTACTTCAACCTGAATACGTGCACATCCATGATTCATGAATGGAATGCATAAGATGAGAAATCAGAGCAGAGAGCATCTAAAAGGGAAAAGTAGAGGGTTTTTTGGAAAATTTTCTGGAGAACTTGGTCATGGTCATTGAAAGTTGTTCTGTGCTCCTATACTCATCTCATCGCCTCATCAGTCTCAGTTTCTTTCAAGCTCAGCTGAAGGTTTGGCCGATGGTAACATTAACCTCGCCATCACATCTTCCACAGATTTCTTTTTTTATTCTATTACGTTGTAGTTTTTGATTTTTACATATTTTATTAATTTAAATGAGTTGAAGTTTTTCATTTAAAAAAACGTCATCCTTGACAAACCGGAAAATGTCACGGTTTCCACCGAATTACATAAACTTAACTCTGGTGGCGATAACACTCATATTTTGGACAGTGGGACTGTCCAGTGGTTTGGTGAGTCACAGGAATGGACAACGTGCCAAAGTTGTTAGTTACTTGGGCGAAGACTCCATCCTTCCAGAGGAAGAGGATTCCTCTTCGGAAAATGACATTGAAGCTGGACTGTCACAAACTGAATACGCCCCCATTGTCCTGTGGCATGGCATGGGTACGCACGTTTACTTCTAGTTCATATGAGTTTCATTGCTAATTGTGGTTAATCTGTCATTTGTGATATGAAAGATTAAAATGCCAGTTACCAATTAATTCTCACTGGGTCTGATACTATTCAAGGTGACGCCGGCGTTCATGTGAAGCATTCACTCAGTTTTATTGAAGATCATCTACCTGGCGTCTACATGAAGTCTGTACAGATCGGGGGTTCAATAACCGAGGTAATTTAGACTAATATTTTCATTCTCAAATAATTTGAGTCAAATTAATTACCATGTATAATTGTGAAATTGGGAATTTTGATTTGAAACAGGATGTCAAGAGTGGTTACTTTGTCAATGTGAATGACCAAGTGAAGCAGGTGTGTGAGGAGATCCGGAATGACACCAGGCTTCAGAAAGGTTACAACGCAATCGGTCTGTCACAGGGTGGCCAATTTTTGTAGGTCTTTGTTAAAATTTACAAAAACGTTCTTCAAAAGTTCAAATATAGACTGAAAATTGATTTCATTTCGTTGTCTTCATGTCTCAGACGAGCTGTCGCCCAGAGATGTCCAGATCCTCCAATGCTTAACCTGATATCCCTTGGAGGTCAGCACCAGGGGGTGTTTGGGCTTCCAAAGTGTTCCGCTCCGAAGCAGGAATGGTGCGAAATAATTGATAAGCTTCTCACACACGTGGCGTATGAAGGGTATGTAAACAGCGAGCAAAATAATTCAATTATTTGTGGCAAACATGACACGATATGATAAGCTCCACTATCTCGAGTATTTAAATACGACGACGTACACACTTCCATTCAACTTCCACTGATACAGTGACATTTTCCAGTCAATAACTCAAATACATTTTTAATGTCATTCTCAAAGTAGTCTGTGCTAAAAATTTCCTGTGGGCAAGTGATGTTTGAATTAGTACTTTAAACTAATCATTCATTCACGTTCAGCATTATTTTGTTGACTTTGGTAGGTGGGTGCAGAAATTCCTGGTGCAGGCTGAGTACTGGCATGACCCTTTCAAGCAAGCCGAGTACGTGAATAACAGCGTCTTCCTTGCTGACATCAATAACGAAAAGGTTATTGAATTTTCGATTGGACACGACACACGATCTTTTGTTTGTCCATCGTATCAATAATGTTCTTTTTATTAAATTACAACGAATGACTGAACAAACAATTTTATAAATACAACAGTCAAACCTGTTACCTGTTGCACAAGCGTAGATTTGAAATTTTATTTGCAAAAAGTTGAAGATAATAAAATGATGAATCAACTTCATTCACAGGTGAAGAATCTCCACTACAAAGCAAATTTGCTCAAGCTTCAAAATTTTGTCCTGGTTTTATTCGACGAGGACACGATTGTCGAGCCAAAAGACAGCGAGTGGTTTGGATTTTACAAGCCAGGATCTGACAAAGAAATGCTTGCGCTCGAAGACTCGCAACTCTATCGAGAAGTAAATACAGCAGAAAATGCTCATTAAGCAATAAACTTTTTGATCTCAGTGCGAATAAAATTTAATCCATTTTTTAGGACTGGCTTGGACTCAAGCGTTTGAACGATGATGGAAGGCTGCATTTCCTCTCTTGCAAAGGCGACCATTTGCAATTTGAGATTGAGTGGTTTGTGCACCACATCTTGGATCCATTCCTCAAAGTCACGGTTTGAAAGTGACCGGTAAAAGAGATTTTAATTGACAGCCATAATTTATGAATTGAAATAACTTGACATGACATGAGCGATAATCATTTTAATCACTGTAAGTCTGAAAGCTAATGATAATAATATGACAGATGCAAACTCACCACGGTTTTCAATTTTATGAACAAATGATAATAATTCGATACTAATTCATAAGAAGAATCTACTCATCGCTTTTAATAATAAAATCATATTTTAATTGCACTCTCCACTTGCTTCAATTTCAAATACTGTTTTATCAAGTAATTTTAAGAATAAAATGTTTAAAAATAAAATGACGTGTACCAACAGAGCATAAAAAGTTTAAAAGTAGTATACAAACTTACATTTTAGCACGTATGTAAACATTTCCATATTTTAAGACGATTAGCCTTTGACCTACAAGAGTGACGCAAGCGCCTCACATCTTGGCATATGCGTAATTACAATTTCCCTGACTTTCAGCGTGCTACTCGTGGTGGCCACATCCTCGCACCATTTCTTCACGCTCTCCTCGTTGTTCTCGAGGAAATCTTCGGGCTTCATTTCCTCCATATCGGGAATCTGATTCTCGTCAGCAGCAAACATGGGCGCGAGTAGGATACCCATGAAAACGCCGTAGTACCGGTAATGGTCAGCCTCTTTCAGCAAGTTACTCCAAGTGAGACCTCGCTCCTTGGTGTTCACCCCGAGCTTCTCTGCGTAGCTGGTGAATTCCGAGTGGTAAATCATGAGCATGTCTTCCTCCCTGTCATTCATCACATCCGGCGTGGTACTGGTCATCAGGAAGTAGTGAATGTCAACCAGGCGTGATGTTACTATTGTGAGCTGGAAGTCGACAAACTTGACGCCAATCGGAAATCTCGATTTTTCATCCGCCTCGTCATACATAAAGAGCATGTTGTTCAGCCAGAAATCCCCGTGCGTGATAATAGCGTGCTCGCAATTTTCATTTAGTAAGGAATACATGCTTTCCATGAAATTAAAGTTAGCCAAATTCCTGAGTCGCTTGGCTGCCAACTCGTCTGACAACTGGTCCCGCATCAGATCCGCCTGGAAGCTGAAAGACTGTTTGAAGAATTGCTCCTGCATATCACTCGCCTTGCTGCCAGGGTTGAAGATCCCATCGGTTAGGATTGGAAACGCCTCCAAAATTTTCTCCCTGTTGCCTCGAAACTTTGCATAGGAAATCGCGTGGTAGCGAGCCAAGTGCTTCATCACCACAGCCGCGTGATTGAAATCCAATCCCACCTTCCGGTTCCCCATTTTGTATCTAAAAATATTTACCAAATCAATTTTGCATTGCCTTGTACAAATTATTGTACAGTGCGGGGTCATTTAGTTTTAATCTAATTTACCCCGCAATTTTCAAGTTTTCCATTGCCAAGAAATCCGTGCTGCCATCGACATGCGCGGCATAGCATTTTGGCCATGGTAGGAAAATTTGAGCCTTGGAAATATCTCGCTCCAGCTGCGCCTCCTCCAAGCATGGGAGGACCTCACTGTAAATGAGCGACTCCTTCTGGAACGCCTTCAGGTCGTTGATCATCTCCGCTCTGAAAACGTTTCTTGGAATAGTCTTCAGCATCACCTGCAAAGTCTCGATTTCCCCGTCCTTGTTTCTGACGTCGATATCCACCGCATACATGATGGACAGGTAGTTGTCTCCCACCTTGCTGCCAAGCTGCGCTGAAAACTGCACAACTTCCATGTCCGGGTTGTAACCGTCAACTATGGTCTTGACCACTTCCGCCGTTACAATGTCCTCCAACTTTGGCGGTTCCTCCGCAGCAGGTGTCTGTGGCGGTGGTAAAGTTCCATTTTCTGTCTCAGCTGGGGTCTCCATTTTATTTTGCACTTGTACACTTTGTTGCTTCTCTTCAGCACCCATTTTCCTAACAAGATGATGATGATGACAGCTTGTTTGTTCTCAAAATTGCATTAAAGATTCAAGTGGATTCGCCACAGCAGTCGAAAACAAAGCACTCACTCAGAACACTGGGCACAGACGCAATTTAATGCAACTCGTCTGACTGCCAAAAGCAGACTGGACGCTGGAATTAATTGACACTGTATTATAGATATGTAGCTAAACCGCAAAATAATCTGTGCGCGCTGGCGCCACATCTAATGGGTAGGTGAGGAAAACACGCTTGCAGAATTGCAAAGGAAAAACTCATTTCATTTCACTCGTGATTCGCTGCCATTTTCCCACTCACATTAATAACTTGGTCATGATAACGAAATCACAAGTTACGGTGGCATTTCATTCTGGAACTATCATTTAAATGTGCACATGATTTAAAGGAGTTCTTAGATGAAGTGAGTTGTGTCATTGATATGATGTGATGTGTGGCTGGTGACATTGAAATGTTCCCTTCGCATCAAACAAATGCATGCGTATGTCTCTATTGTATCTATCTACTACTTACTGATTATTTTTGATTAGTACTTTTTAAAAAATCCCTCGACTCGGCAAACATTTTTGATAACAATGGATTGCCAAATTAAAATTGTCAATCGTGTTTGTTCGTATTTGTGCCGCCAGCTTTCCTTGTGGTGCAATAGAGAGGCACGCGGCTTGTAAATAATTATTGCTTTGCAGGAAAAATGCTACTGTGACTAAAACTGGACGGATGAGGATAATTGAATAGCTTCGGGCTTGATGACCATGCAGCTTGGATTTGTTGTGACGGACGACTGACCGAGTGAGTAACGCATTCATTAATGTTAAGCATATTTTTAAAGCAGGAAGAAGCGATTGAAATCCCAAGAAATTTAAATGCTTGCATTGCATTCCAATGTCCACTTTACGGTAGCACGGCCACGAAAAGGATTTCCAAGTTTTGGAATGAATGAATGATGATGAAATGAATGGGTCCATGTTTAAACCTTAGTTGTTTTGATATCCGATAAGAAGACGCAGCCTCTGACTCCTGTAGTTGGTTATTGCAACGATTTCATCTTACTAAAAAGTAAAGTGGTATTTTTTGGGACAGGTATTACATAAACTGGATTTGTTACGGCTTAGTGGCTCGATAATCGATTTAATAAGATACGTACTGCATATAAATATCCGAAGTGTGAATTTGTTGAGCTTAAGATGAGAAATTTATTCAGCCGTATAAAATGCGTTTCAATTCTGCAGGAGCGAAGCGAACCTGTTTTTTAATTCCACGCAACAATTGTGAGTTTCTGTCGAACAAGGGGGTTGATGTTTTAGTTTCTAACAGTAACCTCAACCCCCTTGTTCGACAGAAAC
>VYYJ01004995.1:0-12029 GCA_021029165.1 Cyphoderus albinus
AAAGGGATAAAACAGAGAAAAAGAGCATGTTTTCCATTACAATTATTTTTCTGTATTATTTTCCAGTTCATTACCTATGGACAGTAAAAACACCCACACATGCACTATTCTGCGAAACTGACTAACTTCCAACTTTGACCTTTTCTGCATAGAAATGGCTGCCTTAAAACCTGGATATTTTTTGCCCTGAATTACTTTTTTCTTCCTGGAAATTGTTTATTTATATCCCACATTTTCTGTCACAAATACAATAAAAAAAGTTTCGACGTAATTTCAGCAAAATGGAAACATAATGTATTCAATAATATAAACCTGTAAAAACACAATGTCGACACAATTACATAAAGTTCAAAAGAAGATGTAGGTAGATCAGAGAGAAACGAAACGACGCAGTTCACTAGTAACAAGTATTTTTGTGTACGAAACTACGAAACCAATTTATTTCATCTTCCTCTTAACTTCCGTTTTATTTATCTTTTTCCGGGAAGAATAAATAGTGGTGGAGAGCCGTGGAGTGGAATCACATGCATATGCAACGTGGCCACAGACAAATGTGTTACAAAATATAAAAGGTTATTTTCAGACAATTTGAAGTAAGTTTGAAAGGAAGCTCAGTGAAAGAGATGAAAATGGAAAACGTGACGAAGACAAGACGAAGCCTTACGTACTCTACAAGGTACTTTGCTCAAAAATATGGTTTTTTGTTCTTTTGAGTACTTTATTTGCCTCCATTCCAACATGCTCCAATTTCTTTCTCCCTTGTGCAACAAAAGCGGTTCATACGTTGGCACACTCGGAGCAAGTAAATAACGGAATGTCAGAGTCAGAGTTAAAAAATAATAAAATGAATTAAAAGGAGAGACGTGAGTCGTAATGGCATTATGCTATTTTGAGTTTCTTAAGCCGCGCTTTCTCCTTTTCTCAAAAAGTGTTTTCTTCTTTGAGGAAAAAGGAAAAGGAACTCGGAAGAGGAGAAAGATGACGATGGTAATGAAACATCTCTCAGAAAGTCGCCTTTCGGAATCAATTTTCTTTTCTTTGTATCAAATTTTCTTGTTCAGATGACATGCCGTCTTTATTCCATGTTTTGTGTCATTTTTATTTTCGTGATGCTTGTGACCAGGAATAAGATTCTTGCTCTTGCGTGGGGCGATTTTGTGATGGGATAGCATAAATGGATTCATTTCCCTTCAAATAAAAAATGGCAAGTTTTACGGAATATAAAAAATGAATGAGCTTGAGTCCACATAGTGGAGTGCTTGAGTTTTGTTTACACTCTTCATTCGCAAAATTTTTGCAAGCTGTAATATGATGTGCAAAAAATAACTGGTACGAACTGGAAAGTAGCAAGCTGAAACAGGATCTCTTCCACTTCGTTCTCCTCTAGAGATCTGGGAAATATTTTGTTCCATATTTAGTTACGAGCTGAAATTTCATTCCAAGACGTGAGCAAGCTTTAAGTGAGTGAATGGAACACGGCTTACTGAAGGAAAAGTTTATGGTTCACAGTTCTCCAGCTTCTTCAAACATCCCTTAGGATGCAAATTTTGCAAAAAATAGAAGCAAGCTGTTTTCTAGATGCAGATGAGAACAAGAAACCGAATGAAAATATATTTTTCGCATGCTGATTCTAAGCCGAGGTGTGTTGTCTGGAAAACGAAAGGACCACACACGGAGACTGAACAATGCTAGTTTGTTTTTCCAGAGAGGAAACATGGACACGCTCGGGTGGGCTTTTAGAGCATTAGAAAGAGAGTGTAAATATACAATGAGCGAAGCTACTCCCGGCTGCATCCCATCGCATTTACCATTCCAAAAAACGTGCTCGTAACATATTAATATTTATTTTCCAGTTTTCTCCAGTGAACGTCGTGCCACTGCCACTGTTGGAGTCTAAGTCACTTTGTAGCGCTGATAAATTTTAATTCGTGTACGTTCATCTCATCTCATCCAATTTTAAACTCTGTATCGATTTTTTCTTTCTTCCTAACCATTATCGTCCTGCTCTGTGCAATGGGGCCACTTGAAAAAGTTTTTATTCCGTTTTATTTTCCTCTCATCTCTTTAGTCTACACTCCACCGCTAATTAATTATTTATGGACAGAAAAGCTCTCATAATGGATTCTACTCATGTCCACAGAGACCACGAAAATGTAAAAGGAAAGAAAGGAAAAGAGAAACGCCGGAGCAATTTTGGCAAACAAAAGAAACAGCCAAAACTCGGTTGGCTTTTACCAAAGGTTAGGGACGCGCTGGAAAAAGCAGAAATGTGCGGGTCTGCACATAATGGCCCAATTTGCAAAACAAACACATTTAAAAATAAAGACGTTATCTGAACAAAGACACATTTACCCACATTTGTGTACAACATACGTAATGTGAATCTAATATGAACAGGCACGGATTTTTCCGCTACATTGCAATCCTGTACAGGCTGTACACCAAGTGTTCATGTTTAGATAGCCTACTTCAACTGTCTCATTGAAATGGTAAAACATTAGACATAAGCAATAATGAATTATTTTTATTACTAGTACTGCCCACTGTCTACTGGGCTATTGAACGTTCTTTTTAAAGTAAGGGTTTTAGTTTCACTAGGTATTTTGTCTCGTCGGGAAGCATAAAACTGGTGATGATTAAACACAAATTTTATAGGGATATGATTACGAATGGGGTTTACGAGACACTGGTACATTTGGTGGACAAACCTCAGACTCATCTTCATGATCATAACATTAAATTACCCAATTTTTAGCATGTTTACTTACAGCGTTGCAGCTGGTGTTATCTTGGGGAACCATAAAAATTTCTTAATTCTTTTTGGGGCATAATGATTATACTGTGTTATAGTTGTGTTCACACTTGTCGCACATGCATTAAAATGTCTTAGAAATTACACACACTCAACAGTGGACACTCTGTCGTCAGTGTACCATAGCTCCTTTCAACTGATTATCGTCAAATATTTGATTATTTAAAAACCACTAACTTAGTCAACAATATCATAAAGCGTGGTGTATAGTGCAGACAACAGTTGCATAATTTAGTTCTACGATTATAAGGAAAAAAAGTTTTATCCTTTTAGTTTCAGTGTTGTTGGTTTAGGGGTGCAAAGTTATCGTGGACAAAATAAACTTTGAACGATATGTTGCTTCGTAAAAACACAAATTAAAGCTTGTTTCTTTGCCATTGCCAGTTTTATATTTTCCTGTTTTCTCACAAACAAGACTTGTGAACTCGTTAGGCTTACTTGCATTTACTTTAAGTTATTACAAGCAAGGGAATTCTTTTTTGCACACAGATGGATGCATGTCATGATAGCAGGCTATTAATGGTGCTAACTGGTCCGGCAAATGAGATCATAAAAAAGCTGACGACAAGCAACCCTTGTGAATACATGGATCTTAATGATCCTAATAAAACCATCCTTGAGTTATTTATTTTTTAGTAAGTAAAATATAAATTGTCTCTAATCGCATCGCATCTCTTAAAACGATTCGTGCAGATTAAACTGCCTCCCAATGGTAATCGCATTTTTATTTGTATGGTATCAACTTTTGCATGTAAACTGCCACTAGTTTAATTTTTTGCATTGCAATAGTATCTTTAAATGTAATATTCTATAAACGGACCATTAAACTTCCTATCTGCAGAACGCTGCATGCCTTCTTCAGCTTTTAGTTCTATTAATGGTTCGTTACGTTTCTCACAAAAACTACTGCTAACTTAATCATCGCTCCTTAGTGGAGACAATTGTACAATGCGAAAGGTAAATTTTTGCTACAAAGACGCAGTCTTATAATCATAATGCATGATCAAGAATGAAACTAATTTGCATGCAAAATTCAAAGCAATAATATTTTTCAAAATTATGATTATGACTGAGCCACCAATGTGTCCAAGGATAAACATAGGGATACATAAAATATTGTGTGGTAGCTTTTGATCATAGTAGATGAAACGGAGGGAGTTACAGCAGGGAAATTAATGCCCTCACTCGTCACAGTAGGCAAAAGCGGTCATCAAATTTATCGAAATGTTGACATTGCATTAACGAGATAAAAAAAATTGTAATAAAATACAAATCGTACGTTTTACGAATTTTAGAGCTCGCTAACGAGCAAACCACAAATAAATTTAATAAATATTTTTTATGTTATGCATATAAATTGTCAGAAAGTCGTATTCTACTGACACAAATTCAAATAAAACCTTTTTTATCTTTACCTAAAAATTTTACTTGACGTAATTGCCACTAATGAGCATCAGCAGAACAGCAGGAACTTCATAGTAAAAAAATAGGTAAACTTTATAAGCGAAAAAAAAAAACTTTGGGGGTCACCGATAAAAATATGAAACAAATTGTTGACGATAATTGGCGAACAAAACTAATATTTTAATACTTTTATGTCCTGACACAAATGTAGGCATTTTTGTAACTTCATCTAGCTGCACCACCGACGAAGAAATTACAATACATTTGCAAATAGTTTGCCGCCAGGTTGGTCGATATTCAATACTATTATACTACAATACTTTTATCATAATCACTAATGCATACATCACTCATAATCTTGTAGAAAAACAAGTGCGCATTAAATATCAAACACACTTGCACAATTTTTCTTTTCATTTGATGCCAAGGCAGGTTATTTAACCCAACAAGTTTCCCCAAAAGTACTTGCAATCTAATTAAAATTTTATCTTCCTTGCAATTTTTGAAACTGAAAGCCACTAATTAAATAAAATATTATTTAATAAAAATTATGTTGCCGACAACTGAAAGCAACACGTGCATAATAAAGCTTTTTGCTTCTTTTTTAATCTACTTGACGCATTATGGAATATCCGCCAAAATAATGAATAATTAATGAGTGTGGCAATTATTTATTATTATAATGAAAATGATGCTGGTGATTATCATAATTACTTTGTTGCTAGTTAGTTTGGTCGTCTGTCGTCTCTGCATAGACTAGTTCAGTAGGAAAAATGAGCAAGGGAACGGAAGTAAAAAAGTGAATAAGAATGGGCGGAAACTAACAAGCAAATCTCCCATGTTCACTTTTTGTCTCTGCGGCAAAATAAAAAATGATATTGCTCAAGTCATAGGCTTGCAGCCTATGTAGCCACACCAAAGAAAATCTCACACTTGACTTTGCTAATGAGTGCCACAACAGGAATTGCTTGAGGAGACTGCGGTATACGCCGGCAAGCAACAACAGCAGCGGCTTAGCTAGTGAAAGTTGACAAGAATTAATTGCAGTACGGCACTCTCCCTGAGCTACTACAATGACAATCGCAGTAGCCACCGTGCAACATAGTACAAAAGTCAACTGTGTCACACTACAGAACGAAAAATATGTTCATGTGCACCACGGTAATAATTTAAAGTGACATCACGCGACAATGAATGAATACTTGCGAAGCACGTACTCACATTTACTTCCTTATACAATTAAAAGTACGCAGATTCATCAGATTGCGGGCACAACGAAAATACAAAAATAATTCTCTTGCATACAAGCATTGTTTTCTTGGACAATTAATGCGTGTAGGAAGACGAAGTCGAGTGACATTGTACACTTCATTTAGGTTGATTGAAACGTAGCAATTAATTCAAGCTGAAATGGGAAAGTCATTGCTAATTAGCCATGTCCACACAAGGGCTTGGTCTTTTAATTGTCACACACAACTGAAACAAAACATCTTTTTGTTTCGTGACATGACATTTTTACGTACTTACAGTCAAAGCCAAGTACAAAAAAGGAACAACATTTTAAATGCATGTGAAGTGTTCCAAGAATGTAAATTGCATGTTTTAGCCGTGTTGTTTTTACAAATACGGACAAAAAATCTCAGGAGACAAACTTGAAAATTGAAAGTATCTTTGTACGGTATGCATTTTTTATTTGTTGATTCAGTATGCTTGCATTTTGCAATTTGGGTTTTATGGCTCATTCGCGTTTGAGCATTTCTCCCATAAATAAATGAGTGTGCTCGTACAAACCCAATGTGTTTGTAACTTTAAAAAGATGCTGTTTTTACTTTTGGAATGTTCTTGTGTGTGTTTAAAACAGGCTCACTTTTTATATTTTGCAATGCCACATTACTCTTTAACAATCTGGGTGGCTCACCCACGTTGAAGTTCATGGCTGAATGTGTAGATTTACAACTTTTTTATTAGTTGAACTACTACACACTGCATCCAGCAGGCTCAGTCAAATATATCTTTTGAGATGTTACAAAGCTAATTGGTGCAGTAGGTTGATATTTTGATTTTTTACAGCTCAAGGGAACATTCGTTAGGAAACACCCATATATAAAAATGTTGTGCACCAACCGTGCCATACTGCACTTAATAAAATGCATCATCGTAATCTAATTGCGCTTGTCAAAGTCATGTTCTTCAGAAAGAGATTATGCCACCCAGATAATAAAATGATGCACGACATGACTTTTATGACTGCAGGGCATAATTTTTTCCTAGTATCGCATACAGAGATCAAATTTGTGCTTAAAATTGGAAATATACCTCAAATCAAATACAACAACAGATGTTGAATTAAGAGTTTTTTGTTTTACAATTTTAGATACATTTTTTAGCATAGTCTTCAAAATATACAATGGTATTTGCACGAGATACTCAATATTTTGTGGAGCACACTTTGTATTTTTTGGTTAAATTATCAATCCTGTTTGCATCTTATTAACTAATGAAGAAATACGTCTTTTGTCATTTGTTTCTGTCGGCAAAAATAAGGGGAAATCTGGACATTTTCAGTCGTTGCTTATAAAACTTTTCACTGAAATTTCTTGGCTATGCCACATTCCTAATAAATCGTGTGTTCTGTTAATTCTATGAGCGCAGCATGAGCTTGGGGAAAATATGAGTCAAGACTTTGTGTGAGTGCATTCGGATTATTTGCCTTTCTCATTTCCATTTTTATACGAAGATGACGAGATGAGTCAGAAGAAGAGTCAAAACTAATAAAATTATAGGATGTACTGCACTGTCTGTGCACTGCGGTAAAGCTCAAGGTCTTACCCTATTACTCTGAATGTTGTATCTTCTTGGGTGAGTAGTGTCGTCGTCTCTAATCTTTTTCTTTTTGAGAAAACTCTGTTTCTGATTTTCAAACATTCTTCAGTGAAACTCTTCATTCTTCATCCATCCGACCTCCCCTTTCCAGTTTCACGGATAAAATAAAAATGTATGAAAGATGAAGCCGATGATTAAATCCGGTAGTTTCTTTTTACTCGTCATTCGCTCTCACGCACGCTTTCATTCACTAAAGAGAGAATGAAAATGCACAGATGCATTTTATGCACACAAAAAGTAAGTGGATGCTTTCTACAGAGGAAAAGATTTTTTCTTGGAAAGCATTTTGTCTGCTCCATGCGATGCAAAATGCAATGTGATGGAACGTTAAATGCATTTTACTTAAGCCAGAAAAATACGTGCGTAATAATGATTTATGGCTCGATGCATTTTTTCAAAGTGCATTAGCTTCACTGCAACTGCTTTTTGAAAAGCTTCTCGTTTTCCAGAATTCAGATTTCAATTTTAATTTTGCTTTCTGCTGTGAGCCGATACGCTTCTCGGCAAATATTTTAATTGTTAATTAAAGAGGGAGACTCTACGGATAAGCATAGTATTACCGACGGGATGTCTTCTCCCCTTGTGGTAAAAATAGGCTGCGTGGTATTTGGAAAACGTTTTAACATTCAACGAAACGCATCACTTTTAATCGGTAGTCATCATAATCATCTTCTTCATGATGGTTATGATGATCACCAAAATATATTTTCCTCCTTTCTTGTTGTTTTCTCCTCCTCCCAATTCCCCTTTCATTTCATTCTCTCACAAAAGGAGTATAAAATTTTCCCGGGGAAAAATATTTTTTATATACGTTTAGTTTAGTTCGGGGGCGGGTGCAACACAACAACAAAATTCTTATTCTCATGAGGAGACGCCAAGCGTTTAGTTATTTATCATCATTACGGCGATTACGACTTCGTAGCACAACACCATCCGTTGTTGACAAATACGGTCCGCAATAAAACGTGCACAGTCATCCAGCAAAAAATATTATGGGAAAATGAATGATATTTAAGGAAATAATGGAGCGACAAAAAACAAAAGAGTCAGAGTCTATAGGTATAAAAAGCAATGGATGATTCATGACATGAGCTGAGTCTCAAGTATAATGATCGTTATAAAATAAAAAATGACTGAAAATGTACTTTACTGAAGCATGAAATATTCATTCATTGCAATTTGTAATATTCTGCCCTGCACAAATTCATTCATTTTTTCTGATGGAGGTGGATTTAAAGAAATTATTTTCCCAAGCGTAATAAAAAATTGTTCGTAAACATGTCTTTGTTTTGTATTTTTTTGTAGCGGAATACATTGCTGTACTCATCACGGTTTTGTGACTTTGTGATCATGTTGCTTTATAATTTTCAACACTTTTGGCTTCAACATTGCATAAATATCTGGACATAGAACATTATGTACTCAACAACTTTTGACAGTCCACTTCTACACAGCCACAGCTACCACCAAAAAAATCAAAACTGAGTGAATGATTATGTAAAATCGAATGTTCACTCTACTCACAGTCACAGTATTTTCATTCATTTCTTTTTTTGTTTCATAATTCTTACCAGAAGAAGGCGTCAAAATCGTGTCTCTTGATATTGCCTTTTCCTCTTCTCACCAGCAATCATAATCCACCTTTACCAAAATCACTTTTCCAAGAAGAAACATGACATTGCGCAAAAATGCTCACAAAACAATGAGCATTTCAAGCGTGGATTTTTTTGTTTCTATTTTATTCATTCATTCTCAGAAAGAAGATGCTTTTCTGTGATTGATGACGTGGCAAATTATACTTTTTGTTACACTCAGGAAAGTATAGTCATGGTCGGTCAGTTGACGCGTTTTTAACTCTACTCTCAAAAACCTACGATGGCTGTCAGCTCTAAGTAGATTTTTACAGAAAAGGATTGATTATCTGGGGACACAACAAACCCAGAAATGGTCATTAATCAATCTGATTAAAAGGATAGGACCAAAGAACTATACAATACGCAACTTCAAACGGTTTAAATCTGCTTCGTGTCGATGGACAGAAATCAGGTTAATGGATTTCTTCTTTGTCTCATTTTCTTCATTAGACCATCAGTAGAGTCACTCATCTTGTACCGACACAGCTTATCTCGTACAGTAACATTGAAAACGATTCCAACTTGATAATTAAGATTAATTTCAAAACACTTCATCCCCCTTTACACAACACTTTTGGATTAAAATGTTTACAGAGAGTGTTGATTGCACTACTTGCACTAGTAAAAGACCCTTTACTTACATATAAATCCCTTCTTCAATTCTATTCGATTATTAACTCATTTATGAACACGTGGATTTGTTGAAAAGCTATGTGGCAGCTGAGAAGACAAAGAAATAAGAAAAAGAATTCAGTTCAACGTAGAATATCGGATTAGATTCTGCTGATTCTGCATTCGCACTTCGCCGTACCACAAATGAATGCGTAATGTAATTAGTGAAGATAACAGGGGAGACCAAAGGCGACCTTTGTGTCACTCATCATTGATCGCATTAATGAATTGTAAGGGAAAGATAAAGATATTTTGTGGCGAGGAACGCTAAATAATGGACACAGCGCTCTAGCATTGCGAGAAGAGAGATTAACCGAACCGGGTAAAATGAGAAGCTGCAGAAAAAGCAACGTTCACACAAAAACGTGAAAGGTTAAAAAGGCTGCAATTTCTGTGCCTTCCTTGGCAATGCTACACAACAATCCATTTCAGCCTCCTCTCTGCAAACAATAATCCATGATGATGAGGACGAAACGGACGCAGTAAGGATTCACTCAATAAATAATGAATTCGGCTCTCTATCTTCTGTCCTAAAACTCCACTTTCCCTCCTACAAGGCTCTCAGTGAAAAACTTTTTAATTAAAATCTTTAATGGGATTAAATAATCTATTTTCATTGGTGAAACTCTTGCTCCGGAGCCTGTGTATTGATGCACATAAAAGGGATGATACTTTTCAAAGGAAAAACTTTCATGTCAACGAAAATGAGTCGTAGAGATAATTTGATGTTTTTCCTTGTCGCCTCATGTGCTAATTTATGTTCCACTTCCACTCACTATCCGTGTGCCTCCTTTTATTTACATAACCCATTAGCATCTTGAAAGGGTACGTTCGTTTCGTTGCTCAATAATTTTAATGACACGTCTCCAATTCCAAACAAGAAAAAGTAAACGCTTCTCAGAATGAGGCGATGTATAAAATTTAAATAATGGCATTCCGATCACAAGGAAAGGAGACGTTGTTGTAGTCGCTCGTGTGTCGCTTCCCTTTATTGCTCCAGAAATCATAAAGATACACATAAACGATTACCAGAGGCTGGAGACTGAACAAATGCCAAGAGAAACTTTGAGGGCGTGAGCCTATGGAAATTTTAGTAGGTAATTCTCCGAAATTTACTGCCGTAAACTCTCCAGATGACATTGATTCCACATTAATCGACACCAATTTTCCCAGGCAATGTGAGTGAACTCATTGATGTGTTATTATCAACCGTGGACCATTCCACCGACTATTTTTATTGTGCCCACACGAACCGTGGTTTTATTAAAAGAAACAAAAAGAGAGCTGTAATTTAATTGACTTGCCTCGTCTCTGCTGAACTCAAACTCAAGGCTGAACCTGGTGAGAACCAAAGTTGCTTTTAATGTTTTTAAGCAGATGTAAATGGGTCGTCTTTTACAGTCTCTGAAAAGAGACGCGTTCATGTCATCATTATCAGGAAGAAGCACACGACAAGACAACGGCTTTCTAGTTAGATACCGTGCTCTTTTCCCGGTGTGATCACATTGTAGGGAAAACGTTTGTTTTATAATCCTTCGCCTTCCCACTAAAGACGGCTTGAAAATAGAATTAACAAAAGCTAAAGAAGATGAGCTCAGCTCTATTATATTGAAAGGTTGTATGCACGCTTGGCTTGGCGTAGCTTCCGTCATAGTCATGGTCGTCACTGAGTGACGTAAATTAACCACTTTTCATTTTCACAAATTAGTCTGAAGGAGGAGGATAAGAAGAAAGGAGGCAAAAAACAACAAAACCTCCTTTTGAGTGAAAACATTAATTCTAAGTCAACACAAAAGAAAGTGTGGCAAGTGAAAGAAAACAAAGGCTGAAGTAAAGAAAAAGGACGGAGGTAGGTAGAGAGGTGATGAAGCCTGATACATCTCTTTTCAGCAATTTCGAGCAAATACAGTTTAAAGTTTAACTTGTTTTAAGAGGTCGGTGAAACTGTACGTAGACAAAAAATTAGGTAAATATTTTTATAGCCGGAAGTTAATCAATCGTAAATTCGTCAAAAACTTTTTACGAACCCTTATCTAGGCTTAGCCTTACATTCAGCCTTATCCCCAATTTACTTCCGGTAGTGTTTCATTACTTACCGGTGTTCAGAAGAATAAACGACTTCCACTTTGTTTTCTTCAAGTTAATGTCAGGGTAAAGATAACATTGCAATGCAAAGAGACAAGAGGGCAAAAACAAAAATGCTTGTTTTTATGAGTGGTAGGAACAGCTTGAGGAGCAATTTCCTACAAGCTGGGTTTGTAAATGCAGACAATGGCAGTAATAAGAAGGGACTTAAAAGCAACATTACATTAAATAGAAGTCTGCGTTTTTGGCAATAAAAGCAACCACGCAGAGATTCTTAGAGATAGGGAGACAGTTATAGAAACAATGGGTGCGTCCATGCGAAAAAAATTGGCACAAACTTTTGTTTCTATTTTCGTTTTTTGTCTACATTTTTTCTCAACAAGTTGGGTTGAGGCTGAAACAGAGCGGAAAGTAAAAGCTGGAAGATTACTTCTCCCGGGGTAAATAAAAGAAAGAGTTGTACACACACACTTCTCGAAAAACGAGCAATTCAAGTGGATCGTTTTCTGCGTCTTACTATCTCCGACTTCCTATCAACT
>VYYJ01004996.1:0-12024 GCA_021029165.1 Cyphoderus albinus
GATCATGATAAACAGTGCCAAAAAATTCATTCTCACTAATTTAAATTGTAAAAAAATTATTTGGCCATGTAACAATAAAGTGTCAATACGTTTAGTATACAAGTTGCAGTATTTGCATATTTTCCTATTTGGAATAATAGTAGTCAGTGATCTAAAAAAATATGCTTGCAGAGCAATTTGACATGAGAAAATAGAATAAATACTATATACATGAACGTCAATTATTTAACTTTTGCAAATCTTTTCCAACACTGTCCATCATCTGCTAAAAGGTTTAAGACCATTCACATTCTACTTATTGCCTGTAAAAGCAGGGTTATTATTATCAGAAACACCGAAAAGTGTTGGCTGATTTGTTATATAAAACTTTGTTATAAAGTTTTAAACCAATTATTAAAATGGCACTTGCAGTCCGGTTCTCAACTCTATTATGAAACATTAAAATGCAAAACTATTGTGCATTGTATTGCATATCAATATGTCTATATTCTAGAACCCAAATTTTAAGTCTCATTGGATAAAAATTGTATAATAGGTGTCTAAATAAGCGTGAGAATAACCGGTTTTATTTGAAAATTCGATGCATTGTACTATTTTAATCATAATATGAGACGAACCCACCCAAGGTACAATCATTGAGAGTGCTGTTTTTCATTGGTAAATATGTGAACAAACAGAAATATTTTTTGGGAAAAAACCTTCATGGACGAAAATACTGCTTTAATAACATTTTCATTCAATCGATTTCAATTATAATGAACCAATCGGATCAAGAAAATGATTGATCGCCAAAGTAAAAGTTAACGCACACATAAAAACATATTCAAAATTCATTGGCGATTTGCCAATTGTTAAAAAGGACAGATACGCAGACGGGTAGAATAGTGTTTTCATTTGGAGTAGAATGCAAAACAGAATCTCTTTAATTTTGTAAACGGGAGTTTGAATTAGTAGCTTTGTAATTTCAGAATATGTACTTTAATAGCAATGCATCAAAGCGAATTCTATTAAGCTTAATCACTGTCGTGTTACATGAGACGAGAAACGAACTAATTAATAGTTTTGCCTGATGCGCTCCACTTAATTATTACACTTTACCGTGTACCTATCAGTCATCCATCAACCATTACAAAAATCGACACGGATAATTCGTTGTAAGGAAGAAAATGAAAATCAGAAGCTTGTGTTTCATTTCTTCTGTTTGCATGTCAATGGCTTTTCTGGTTCAGTTTACTGAAGCCGGTTTAGGCTTTCAAAACAGAATTAGATTATAGAGTTGCCTTTTCTATTACGCTTTTTATAGTTCAACTTGCAACTTGACAAGGTTATTATTGTCATAAAATGGTCCACACCATATAAAGTGCAACTTCTTTGTTTAGTTAGCCAATATCTATGTGAAACGCAATGTGAAATACCATATAACATTACATGATTTACAGGGAATGTTATATCTGAGTTATATCTGTTATTGAATTACAAATAAAATACTGATTCCTCGAAAAGATTTATTGAATGTCTCTAACATTTTAAGTAAAATCACTACTGTAGTTTGTATATACATAGGACTCAAAATTCCCAGTCAAGTAATTTCAAACAATACAAATAAATAATAATAATATAACAAAACTTGAGAAATTCCTATTGTGAATATGTATTTGAGGGCTTTTTATGTATCGATTCTTACTTTAACGAAGTGTCTCAGAAAACGATAGAGAAAATTAAGACACTTTGTTAATCTTGATACTCTTTCGCATTCTTGGAGTAGAAATAACTAAATTTATCCAACTGAAAGAAACTTTAAATTTTGCTTTAAATGAACAACTACAGGGTCTGCTACTTGTTTTTTTAAACCGCGTAAGTAAACACAAACGCATATGTAAAAGCAATTCGGTGTTGTCAAAATTTAATGGAATTGTGCATGATAAAGAATTGAAACTTGTTCTTACAAATTCATAAGATGAAAATATGCAACATCAGCTATTTCTGAATTTTCCTTAAGGAGCTTAAGTAGTAAGAAGAAAAGTTGAGAAAGCTACTCTTTCTGACAATCATCACCTTTGTCGTTCTCAATGACTTTTCGCTGTAAATTTGGTATTTCTTCTTTGCCGATTTTGGCTAAATCCATTCAACCAGTGAAGCAAGTCATATTTAAAAGTACGAACTACTTTGCTAAATATTGGTGCACGTTTGAGTAAGATTCTTATTGTATGGCTTAATCCTTAGAGCTACTAAATTATTCAACTTCCTCACCTCCTGTCTTATCTAGAGGAATCGTTTTTACTTTAGAATTTTGAGATTGTTTTAACTCTGTGAGTAGACGTCTTAATTAAAAATGACACTTCTGGGTTATGGTATGGTTAACATTATTAAAAATGAATGCTTTGTAGGAAGCGAAATGCAGCCACCATGAAATTGACAAAATTCTAAACTTCTACGCATCTAAAATCCGTTTCCTATAAATTACTCCTTTTACGGAGTTTCTGCATTTCCGGTGAAAACAATGTTTCACAGTTAAACGCTTACATTTTGTGTTTTACATTTTATTGACCACTTAATTATTGGAAGTGTTACAGTTATATATTTTGATGCACTATCCGTGCTCTGCAAAAAATTTCCGCACCTCAGATACTGAAACTAGTTTATTACTTTTTTATTTTAGTTTACATTTACACTTACAAAATGTTTTTGAATTGTGAAATTATAGAATTCTGCCGTTGACATTGACATAAGATGCAAACAATGGTCAACTCAGCCCAATTACAGATACATAGGTTTGAATCGTGTAAACGTTACACCGCTTTCCTAGCTCCTACCTTAGAGATTAAATTGGTTAATCTTCGTAACCTCATTCTCTCGGCGAAAAGTTTGCAAAATGTGTACCTAGAACCTGGCTTATTTAGCTATGTTGTGTTTACCTAATTTTATAGCTTCAGGGCACACGTGGAACTTTTTTTTTGATTTTTTGGTAAAACAAGAAAGTAAAAAATACTAAAACAATGATATCTTTCAACGTAAGTTTTATTGCCAATCTAATACCGTCTCACCGTAACAGATACTTGGGGCCATTTCACCACAAACTAGCATGATTTCTCGAAATGCGAAATGCTAATCCATTTCATCTCGCTTTGAATTATTTTGTTTTGGGACGTTCACACTACCTATAATATAACCTATCCAGTCTACAGTGAACTTCATTTAAATTAAGTCAAAGTGGAATCTTGTGGTAATTTTGAAACATCAGGGCTAACATAGATGGTTAACTGGTTAAACATTTTTAGAATGAGTCCTAGCAAGGTGACAGTATTTTCAAAGTTACGAAGTGATAGAGTTAGTGATTTTTAGTGATTTCCTTTTCCGGTAGTCCGTTCTGGCATAACAGGAAAAGTCAATCTGCGTCGTGTCTGCATTTAGTATTTAATGTTATAATATAATGCAAATTTTTAATCAAGAAAATGCATAAACGGTAAATAAAACAAAAGACCTTTGCTATCAAAAATAATCAAAATCCAAACGAGGATTCCTTTACTCATTACTACATATATATTGATACGTCAGGTTATGGGACACTTAAAAACGAGGATTAAAAAAACCAAAAACCCACCGCTACTGGATGCTGACCATCAAACGGAATGCAATTCCACTTTAAATATGATATAATGCTAGACGCTAGACTCTAATGGAATGGCCCCCCGATTATTACAATTTCTGCTTAATACAGTACAACTGCAAATTCTATTATTTCTAATCCTTAGTTCTAAGGTTCTAACTCCTATAGCCATCACTATGCATGAGTAAATTGAATGATGAATGTGTGATTCACAGAACAGGTTCGGTCTGAAAGAAAAGAAACGTTAATTATTGACCGAATCAGGGTTGAGGAAAGAAGTGCCATATTATAGCCAGAAACATTTGGATATATGTAGTATACTCTTAAGATAAGAATTATGTGTTGCAATGTAGATTTTAGAGTCATAAAATTAACTTGCTTTCCGTATGTTTTGCACAAGAGTCAACAGTGCGTTGTAGATTTAGATAAAATTTTCATACAATAATTATTAGTCCAAAGTCAATAGTCATTCCAAGTTTCATTTTCGAAAAATTTTTGTTTCATACGTAATGTAAATTGGTATAACTACTTTTAGAAGGATAATATATAAATGATTAAAAGTTTTGATTGGTTAAGTTTATTAGTAATTATACACAATTTTAGTTTTCACTATTCCTCTCCAAAAGCCTAGCGTTTTTGTTTTGTGTAAGCAATCCGCTGAAAATGGTAAAATATCGGAAATGCCAAAAACAATATTTCCACATTTAGTATGCATCACAAGGTCAAAATATTAACCACACAATTTCTTTCTGTTGGCCACAACGAGTTTTTAAGATCCATCCAGTTTTTAATACTAATAGTAAAAAGTTATTAACCATCTTTTTTGAAAATTGATGCATTTGTTCAAGTTTGCCATTTTATCCAAACGACAAAACATATGATGTACTTTTTAATGAAATGATTATGGCATGTCAATCGTCGTCGTCTTCACTATTTGAGATGATATTATTACAGCTAAATTGAGCTAAACAAAATTCGAATGTCATCATGCTAATTCTCCAATAATCTGACATTTATTAACTATACTATTGTACAACACTTGAGCAGAGATTAAGATTTTTGAAATTCAGCTTTTGCCAGCACTGTTTCAAGGGAGAATAATTTGCAGCTACACATGTTCTAAAGCGCCGATAGGTAGAACAAACTGGCAATATGTATGTAGAAGAAAGTGATTTGTTACTTTTTGATAGATGTAGCAAGTTTCATTTTTTTGTAGCTTGCATGCAAGCAGGAGCTAACTGTAAATCACCTACATTTTACAAACGAAAACTGTTACAGAGCAAATTCTGGTGGTGACATTATAAAATTGCATTTCTTTATTACTTCAATTTGAAGAATATTGAAGCGTATTGATTGACATGTTAGAAAATGCTTTTGACAAGTAGCATGCTAGGGATGCTTCAACGTAACGTGATATTAGTTAAATGATATATTATTTAAACACGAAAACTAAAACACATCTTAGCATCCCCCTTTCCTCATATCTATCAATCAAAACCAGAAATTACTGCGGCAAAGGAAACACAAAAAGTTGGAAAAAGTGTTGTAGTGTATTATCATGGGAAAAAGTTGTGCGTCCTGCTTTGTGCTTTTGCAGAGCAAGTTTACGGGATTATCTTACTTCAGTAGGCATACTTTCCGAGTCGAAGACTTCAGTCAACGGAGTTCCGCCTGGTTTATTCTGGCTTGACTTATCAAAGAGCTCAACATAGATAAATTTAGATGAATGATAGGTGTTTGGTTAAATATTTTTGCGCGTTCATAAAAAAGAAGCATTTCGACGGTTTGCCTTTCCCCATCCTCATGTGCCCTTCCACTGGCTATACATTATAAACAATGTACGAAAAAACAATATGACATGCGATTAGGTAGATGATTATGGTTATCAAGCTATTCCTCCATAACAGTAATAGAGCTACACGGTTCACTGTTTCAAACGACTCCGTGTTGAAAAAAATCAGCAAGGGAAAAAAGTTGCATGACTGAATGTTAAAGTTGGTCTTTCGTCCGCTACAACAAGTGTACCACGCACACATCCTTCTTTAATACTTCAATATCATTCTTGCTTCTTACATAATCGTCATGCTTAAAGTATTGCTTATTTGCACGATGATTGTTGTGAAGATGAACCTCGCATTCTATCTTTCAATGCTTGAAATTAATAAAACCTTTTATGAAAAGGTACTTGCTCAAAAACAACTTTTTCTGATCAAATAAGATCCAACCGGTGATGAAAAGCATTATGAGTATGAAAGATGAATGTACATAATATTATTGTTTTTTTCCAACGTTTCCATCATTATTATGCAAAAGTATAACAGGTAATTTCTCACTCCGTCAAGTATTCTCGAAGGTACGCTCACCTCGCACTTTTTCTCTTGTTGCGCTACCACTTTTCTGTAAAGCCATTCGCATCAACATTTTTTTATTTTTAATCCAGATACCTCCCACTGCACAAACGGCCATTTCTTAAAGACAAGCTTGGACGAAAAAGTGTGAGGCATAAGTAGCTGCTGACCATCATTCTTTCTCAGTATCTAAATCTTCACGGTACCGAGAATCATCTCCACTATTGACAACACAGTCTAGCCCTAATTATATGGATTCATATTCATAAAACTGCATTCTTTTGGGTGTCTTCTCTCTTGCGTTATTCGTTTGCACAGAGACGGAGAAATAAAACACGGTCTAGGTTTTTTATGAAAACAGCTTTGACTTCGACGGTGCGCAAGTTACAGATTTCTGAAGAATCAATACTGCATTAGATCATGAAACATCGTTTCTGGTCCAGCATTATTCAGCTTTTAGCATATAGTTATAAATCAATTCTTAATGTATATGTGCTAGTGAATAATTGTGCAAATCAAGCTTCCAAATGTTGTTCACGTGAGAGATTCTAAAGTATACTTTATATAAAAAATGCTTGTGCCACCATTAGACATTGAAGAGCTTGCAAAATAGTACACCCTAATCTTTTCCAAAGTGGCTGGTCTAAAAGTAGCAGCAGACTACAGATTGCAGACTATAGACTAAATCAAACAGATTAGATTAAACATCCGTGATTTTTGACTTTGAATTGTAGACTATTGAATTTTATTCATTATTTAACAGACTGTGTGTGTTTTAAACTTAAGTTCGCTCCGCAGTGCAGCTAGGTCAGCAGAATACTTATTTCGATGGAACAGTGAAACTCTAGTGAATAATTCTAAACTGTATTATACGTATTATGTACATAGAAATTTCCGTTTTCACGAAAACGTGAGATGACAATTGTGACTTTAATCGGAGCGAGAACGCCCACGAGATCCGGAATGCACAACTTTTCCACATTGAAATAATTGGAATACAAAGAATGGTTTTCGTTTCTCCTGGGTAGAAATCGCCCTGTATGCGTACCAGTGTAGCATTTTCACCGTGCTTTTTGGATTATCGGTGTAAATGCACTCTGGTACAACATTAAGGGTAGAAATGTCGACATTCAAGAAACCCAAGGGAGTACGAGTCATCGTCCACTTAACGAGCCCGGTGATTATCGTAGCGTTCAAGCTGCATTAAATTTATTCCTGAACTTGTCCAAATAATGTCACCGTAATGACCTTAAACCCGTGTTGGAATGTCAGATTAAATATTTGGTATGTGTAAGCCCTACTTTAATTGCTTTAATTTAGGCAAGTTGCTTATGTAAAACTTCAATATTACAAGACTTATTGCATCTAATATTCATATTTATAATAGTCGAAATTACAGGATTCATATAATGTTTTCAAGTAAAAATAAACAAGAGTCAATTAATTAAACTATTTGGTACATAATGAACACTTTTAAGAAGCAAATTACTATGTCTAAAATACAAAAATTAGACACAGGGCATTTTATTAACCAAATTCACCTGACTTTCCATTGTAAAAATTTAACACACAGAGTTCAAATAAAAAAATATATACAATTTCAATTTTCACAATTTTTTACAGTGAAAATTTCCTTGATCGTCACGATTATACCTCTCAAATCAAAACAAGCAAAGCAGGTTTAAAGGAATAATAATTGATTTGAAATTAATAATCTGCTAACACTCCAGGGGCTCAGTGCTTCCTGTGGCGTCTTTTTTCATTCTCTGTCTATCGTTGAAATAAATGATGAAGATTACCGCATTATTAGTCCATTAATTTCCATCCGCGGAACGGCAACAGCATATCAATGTTTCTCGTTCGATCTCTCCCCATCTTTCATTCATGAGTAGTATTTAACATGGGCAAAAACGATAATCCATATCATCCGAGAAAAATTCTAAGTCTGAAATACTCCCATTGTGGTATCACTAAAACACATTGGACAAGCAACTCGAGTGATTATCTTTCATTAGTTTAGCAATTCTGTGCCTTACACATTCAATTCGTGCACGTAACTTCCACTCGTCTTCAAAAGCTACGCATAGCATTTTTATGAATAAGATCCAAAGACTGAGGCTGTGCGTTTTCTGCGTTCAGCGTCTAAAAGTTGCGTAAATGAAGAAGTGAAATGGGCATGGGAATAAGGGAAAATGAGAAAACGCTAGACCGTTATTATCATTGCGTTCGTAATATTAACCTGAACCTCTCATATTTCATGTTTGTAGTAATGAAACGCTATCAACAGGGATCATCAGCTTTTTTGTCTGCACCTAGTTGTTAGGTAGTTGCTCCTGTATTAAACATAGGAAAAGATTTTATTTGAAACTGAAACAGGTACATTCGCTTGGCTGGATCATCACACGGCAAAAAATGGTCAGAAAAAAACATACAGATGCTCTGGTTTGTATCAATTACATTTTCGATGCCCTCAAGTCTTTAACCTCACATATTGTTTTACACGGCGTATTGCAACTTGCCATATTTGACGTTTCTACGAAATATGATTTACTTTTACCAAACCTTGAATAGTTCAACTCATTAGTGCACTGTGAAGAGACAATAAGCTTTTCATAATTGATACTGTTTTTCAGCTTTCAACACATTTTTCGGATGAATTTTAGACAAATCAACGGATTTTTCAGATTACCAGATTACCACCAGTGGGTTTGGAGTCAATAATCCGGTTTCCAATTTTCTATAAATTTTAATAAAGTTTTTGTGGGCAGGTAATTTGAATTTATGTTGGTAGCATTATGTATGTGTGAAATCACCGCAAATTGTAGAAAAGAAATTTATCAGAGAGTTAGAAGTTGAACTGAGCTTGTCATTTGTCATTGACATAATAATTCGTCCGATTTGATAAATATTTCATATTTCATCGCCACATCAGCAACCAAAGGAGGAGCGAGCAAAGAGACACAAAAAGAGCTGTATTTTCTAGATCGGTGATAGAGTGAAAAAGATACATATATCTCGTACTACTCAGCAGCAACGAGATTATTTAGCTCCCGTAAGTTTTAGTTATTGGACCGGTCGGGTTTAACTACTACTCAATAATTTTTTTGTTAAACTTTCTGTTAGTATGCATTCGTCGCACGGTCAGTCTGTGCAAAGTCTGTGAAAAACGTCCACTGTAAACCGTCCACACCTACACGTAAAAAGCAAAACAGAAATGATACGTGAAATTGCACAATCATGAATTTTTTAAGGCAAACAAAATTTGACGGGGCTACGTATTTAATAATTTGTATTGAGCTGAAAAACGTATGTAGAAGCGTTTCGTCCTAACTGGGACTCTTCAGTACGTTGCGTTCAGCTCAAATTAATTTTACCGATTACAAATGAAATTGTAGGAAAAGGGAAAGACAGGAAATTAATTCGAAACTCAAAAAGTTTCCAGCGGACAGCAAAAATATTTTCGAAAAATAGATAAAACAATCAAATTAGTGAATCTTTGTACTACGTGAAACCGCTTTAAGTAGGACTTGATGGCAAACCTGCCTTTGTCTGCACCTTTGTCGATGTCGAAAGAACTTTATCCAAAAAATGATGTATCCTTGAGAAAAAAGCTTCAAAATTTGTAGATGTAAATTCCTCGTGATGAATATCCCGTAAAGTATGATCTAAAATGTCATTCAGTGTGCAGAAGGAATAATTTTCATAATTGTGCAACCTTTCAATAACGGTCATTCTCATTTAAAATTCTAAACAAAGGAGAAATCGTTCTCGCTACGGGACACACTCTCCAGTTTTTTAGAGCTGAGAGTATGCTCTCGACTTTGTAAAAATTATGATTCGAAGTTGAAAACAAGAAATGTTGGAGATTTAAAATACCTCTACCATCATGTGATGAGCAACAAATGAGTAATAAAATATTTCAAAATATGTTAACATTACACATGAAAATTGCATTTCAGACTTCGGGCACTCTACTTGATGCATTATTATGAAAGAACCTATTCCTTGCGTAATAAAAACAACCGTCACTTACAAGTTAGAAGTCATATTTACAAGTTATAGTTAGACTGTCAAACTAACTGAAGCGTAATACTGTGAACTGTGAAACAATAAACTTACAATTATTTCATAATCTTTATCCGATTTTGCATTTGATTTTTCATTATCTGATATCAGACGTTAACAAATTGATGCTGTAATGTAATAGGTATTTTTCTGACAACTATGATCGAATTCATGTTTCCCACAACACTGTAAGGCAATTCGGCATAATCTATCCTAATCTAGCCTCTCTGGGTAATATATGAATGTACTGAGAGCAAAAACTATACACCTAATGAAAAGGTGCACACGTCATAAACATACTTTTTAGTTTGTCTTAAGTATATGAAAGAAAACGGGTGCATTTTCATAATCTGCTGTAATCAAAAATGTAAGGGAAGAATTTAAATTGCTGTTGGATGCAGTACGTCAAGATGTAAGGTAAAAGAAATTTTAAAAATCGATATGCATTAAAATAATAATATATTAAGGCAAGTAAGTGTCAGGACTAGCGAAAACGTAGCGGTATTTCATTTACTGTTTTTTAGAGATTTTAAAATACAGACAGAGTGAGGGCCACAGCGGGAGATATTTGTTAAAAAATGACTGCGAAGGTTTTGACAATCCATCCAAGTCTGCAGTTAATTGGCTTTCAGGTATTTAGTACTCACCTCTATGTTTGTCGGAGCGAAAACTTTTGCATTAGTTATCAATTACATCGTATTAATTTAATGATTGTTTATAAGCATTTCGGAATCCTTTCATATTTAAAGTGCTTTCTTTTAAATTCATCAAGGAGGACAAAAACTGGATTTAAAAAAATATTTAATAAGCTTGTAAAACGTTTTGCCACCATCTTTCGTGTTCAGGAATTTTTCTTGTGTACAGTCGGAGAGAAGAATACGTAATGTTATTCGCTTTGTTTACTAATGAAGTTTAAACGGAACATGCAACAGCCTTCTAGCTTGTTATCGGGTACGAAAAGCATTTTTTAATTCCAAATGATTTTTACATGTCCTTTTTCTACTCTTATTATTTTCAACAACTGAATGATCAATCCAATCTTTGCAGATGTTTTGATGAGATAAATCTTTTGATACGTTTGTGTTTAGCTTGCCAAAATAACAAGTTTTGCATTCAAAAATCGCAATGAAGCAATAAAAGGCCCTAACACTATTGTAAAGGAATAATTGAAGGACGTGTAAGTGTGGTTATTACAAAAATCCTGCTTATGAATGGAAATCTGGCATTTATTGTATACATAGCTTTAAAGAAAGCCTTCTAAAATGTAATAAAATTGCACCGATGAATACACCAAAATTTCCTAATAATTATAGTAATACAATCATTTTTATGTTTTAATTCCTTCATAATTTAATTATTAACAAGTCTGCTTGCATTTTAAATTTATGCATTCTAGACTGCACAAATCCTCAATAAAATATACTGATTTAGTATAGTTGGAGAAAAGCGGGGATTTGAAACTGGAATTTTTTGTTTTTCTTTTCAAAACAACATGGCTTCAATCGTTAAGCAGGGTATATGCATGACACTTTAGCAATGTTGATTTTTTGTAGCTTATTGAAATGAGAAAGTCAAGAAACACCAATGACGCATTGGTGAACAAACCGACTGATTAACTGAATAGGATGTTCTAGACTTAACCTCAGAAACGTCACAATCAGAATATTGCGGTCATTCCGTTCTTGCCACAAGCATAATCATACAAAATTATGATTCTTAAAATAGAATAAGGAACGTTAGTGGAATAACAACAATTAAAAAGCAAAGATCGTCCTGAATTATTCAACTCTCTTCTTCAAGGGCTACTTTGAACTGCTAATGCTGTCCGGTGGAATTTATGAGCAGACGGGGAAAGGGAGATTTTCTCAAGAAAAGCAGGACAGGTAATTTAATTTAATTTAATTTATTTATCGTCTAAGATCTCCAGATTATCTGGTTATTACACCCAAGACCATTACAATATTAATATATTACAGTGGTATATATGTGAAAATATTTTATAAA
>VYYJ01004997.1:0-12023 GCA_021029165.1 Cyphoderus albinus
GGGAAAGATAAGAGGAAAGGAAGAGCAGACGTAGGAAAAATCTGTACGGACGAGGACGAGATGTCTGCAGTTTTATAGGAAAAACTTTTCTGTTTGGAAGGAGAAAATATTCAAAACATGATAACGATAGGGTTAAAGTGTAAACAAAGGCGGAAGAGGGAAAGCTATGCGATGTCGCTGCCTGATAAAGAGTTTCTTGTCTAAAATGTATTGTGAGTGATGCCAACGATAACGATATGCTTTGGAAAATTAGTGAACGAACTGCGCAGTTAACAAAATCCCTTTTACTTTCCAAAATCACTGTAATTAATACTTTGCGGTGTTGATTTTCTCTGCAGGTTCTTTGTGCACACAATTGAATTTCATGAATGATGAAATGACACGATATGGGTAGTTTGAATTTAAAACTAGAAAAACAATGTCGGCAATAATAAAATAAAATAAATATATTCATAGTGTGTCTCAGTTCAGCTCACTGTCTCCCATCCCACATAAGCTCAACTCAACTTACTTTTCACATCGGTGTCTCCAATAATGCTCATAATGCCATGGGTCCCGTAATAGTCCAGAACATAGTAGTAGACTGGGATCGTGTGATTAGCAAGCCCATTTGCATAGTTGCTAGCAAATCGAGTGAACATCAGATCTGTCAGGAACTGCAAACAAAAAAAAGTAAAAAATGAATACTCGTTTACTATCACCACCACATCATTTCAATAGAATGTCATCTACACATCAACATTCTAGGAGGAAACCGGGCAAACTTTTGGGAGGAAAACGAGCAAAAGAGAAAAAGATGGAAGGAAGCGATGGAACGGAGAAAAATATCTTCCAAAAAGGACTTCAATGAAGAAACAAGGCACAAAGCAGCACAACATCAAGTATTTAATAATAATGGCGATAAGTGGTGGAGGAAGCAGTGTTTTCAAGGAGCATTTAATTTTATGGATTCCTCCATCTGCTCTGCCTCACTGACTACGAATAACGAGGGAATGGCTGTAGAAAATTATGCAGGACAAGTTTTTATGAAATTATTTTACACAAATTTCTTTTATCCCACATTTTCAAAACATCTCCAGTATATCCATTCTACTATCTAACAGACTACTTATAATTTCATAAATATTTGTTCGGTAATTTATTTTCCTTTTTTATGCAACCCTACTACTCGGCTTAACAATGGCATTACCTCGATATAGCGCGGCCGAAACTCGTCCTCATTTTCCATGTCAATATTCGTGAAGTAGCGTTTTTTGACTGCTTTCGTGATCGGGAAAAGTCTGCTCTCAAAATCTGAAATGATGGGGAGCAGCCTTGGCACCCGCTGGTCGATAAAGTTTCCATCGTACTGGCCATCACTGAATGAGTTGACCGTTACTGTAAACAATAGCAGCAAACAAAATATTGTTAAAATGTCGGTTAGGCGTTGGCATCAACATTGATCTTCATAAAATGGCAATGAATATATTTGCATGTGAACATTCATAGAGCTTCTTTACTATGTCATGCATCTGGGCCCTAAAAGACACATCAAGCAGAGTAAAGAATCAGCAGTGAACTTTTCTTCTTAAACAATAATTTTTTTTTTGCAAACTTGACTCTACTTGCTTCCCTCATTTGAGTAGGGAGAGGAAATAACAATTTTTGCTCTCTAATCGGTAAACCTGGTTGAATGCAATAAAAAGTGAATAACCTAGCAATTTCTTAAATTATCGGCGGAATATTATTCTTAAAGATTTCTTTTGCTCCTTTTCACTCTTTCTCTTTCTCTAGTGCCCTACAATATCCACTTTCCGCCTCCATTTTTGCCTTTGGTGATTTGATAGTGATGGTGGCTGTACACGTACACACGGACGTAGTTGGGAGCTTAAGTATTCACTCTCAACTCAACTGCCACCGTGAACGACCATCGCCTCTTTCACGTGCTTCACTTCTACTTTTTTATTCCAGTCCCTCACATTCATTTCATTTTCTCCTTATTTTCTTGTCATTTTCATTCTGCACAAGAAACGCTTAAAGCCGTTTTCCTTCAACTTTTAAAGAGAGACGAGATAGAAAAAGAGAAAAAAATACCCATTTACGCCGTCAATGATGATGATGATGATGGTGACGGTAAAAACCCCCAAAAAAGTTGAAGAAGAAAAAATTTCACAAGCAAAACTTTCTTCTTTTCTTCTTCTTCTTTCTCGTCAATCTTCGTCGTGTGACATTCTTAGTGTCTTTTCTCCGACGGCGGAGACACCAAAAGAATTACTTGCTAATGGGAACGTCTTCGTATGCATACTGACAGACACAGCGATAGACTTGTGTGCGTACTGTGTGCTATGAGTACCTACATTCTCATTGTCATTGTTTTTATCCTACTTAAAGTAACAAACGTCGAGACGGGCACGCTACGACGATACTCATACTCATAGCATCATTATTATACATAACACATGTCAAATGATCATAATAATAACGATCCGCCACCGCCATTGTTTGTGTCATTGACTTTGCCTTTCTCTTAACTGGAAAAAAGGGAAAAGAGAGGCCCACCAAAACCGAGAATCCTGACAACGATGATGATAATCATGATCATAACGGTAATGATGAACACGGCTTTTAATGTTCTAGACTGGTCGGTTGTCTGCTCCTAAAATCCAGCAACCGGCATTTTTGCACATTAGGCTATGTTTTGATATGATGTAAGTTACATTATTTCATCCTTTACTTAATTGTAGTTGAATAGATGCCATGTTAGTAAAAAATGACACGAGCAGAATTNGTTGTCTGCTTCTAAAATCCAGCAACCGGCATTTTTGCACATTAGGCTATGTTTTGATATGATGTAAGTTACATTATTTCATCCTTTACTTAATTGTAGTTGAATAGATGCCATGTTAGTAAAAAATGACACGAGCAGAATTACACATCATCATCATTCAACGACTGGCGCACACTCTACGCAACAAACTGAAGGTACCACAGACGAGGTAAAAAATGTAGCAAAAACGGTCTACTAAAATGGATAGTTTGAGTGAGTCTAAAAGCAGCAAGAAATGTAGCCAGAAGGGATTTTTCACCCGCTCCATCGCTCTCTCACTGCCGCTGATAGTTGGGTATGTAACGTAGCATGTATTTGCATCATGTTCTAGAAACTAGGGTCGTTTACATTTTTTGCATATTACTTCGCTGTGCATATTTTATGATGGAAAGAAGAGGGAGAAATCGTAGACAAAAAGGTTTTTTCATTTCTTTGGGTGAAAGCTCAGTGAAGATGTCGAAGCGATATGTGCATTTAAATTGTGAGCAGGACTGCACGACGTATCATTCCAACAGACCCAAGCTTCCCCCCCTCAACAAAAAAAAACTTTTTCGTCTCTGATTCTCTAAATCTCCTTTGCATACAGAGAGAAAGAGAATGATGTATGAAAGAGAGAAGTGTATAATGCGAATAATACACAGAATGAAGAAGGGAAATAGCGAGGGTTTTAGAAATGAAAGGCAAATGTAATGTGAAACAAAGGCTGCTAGCTGCTCTTTAATCCAATTTTAATGACATTTCTCATCATTATGTAAGGTCGGTGTGCACGATACTGAATATCTTACGGCAAAAGTTACATGTAATCCTGTTCATCATCTCATGATGATATTATGATGAAAATGGTGATATTGTTGTGTGTAAGTGGTAACTTTCACTTTCCTAATGCACTGATCTTTCCCTCGTTTTGCTTTGAGGAAGAGCTCGGAAATGGAGAAATTGTGACGTCGCGAGAGTCATCGAATGACGAGAATTGAGGATGTATACCTTTTCATTGAATTTCCTTTAAACAGGGAGATAATAAAAGTACTGCAATACGAATGATATTCGGAATTTGGGAGGTTGTGCCTTCGCCATTTTATTCAATTGGAGAAAATGTGCAGTTTTCGGGTAACAAATTAATATAATAAAGCTAACTGTACAAAGACGCAAACGTTTCGCTCGATGCGGTGGTTTGGCACCCGTGTGTGTATGCGTGTGTTGCGGTGAAAGGGAAAGTTTCAATTCATTGTGCGGAATAATAAGGTTTTAGGAGAAAAGGCTGAAGATGAAGATGAGGTTGGGTTAGATTGACCTTGGTACAAAAGTAATGCGTTTAACAAACACGGAATGAAATATGGAGCTGGAAGGAAGGAAGGAAGCTTGGAAAAGATGGAATAGAAAACTCATTGTCAGCAGTAAAGGAAAAGTAAAGGCAGCTCGCTAACGTCATTATCATTCTCATTCACTCCGGGAGAAAACAGAAAATCATTATGTGAAAAATATCTACTACGTGCTAATATCAAGGAGCACGTAAGATCAAAAGACTAATAACTTTTTCCTGACTACCATTTTGCATTAATTTTTTTGTGCCAGAAGGAGCATTAGAAACGCTAAAGAGGCATTGTGGCAACATGAAAACGGCAAGGACTTCGCTTCCTCAAAATCTGCAGAGCGGAGTTTTTATGCTTCCATTATTTGCAGCTATTCAATAGGGAGCTTATTTAAGGCAAGAATTACTCTTATTACTGGTTCGTGAACCATTTGAAAAGTTGGAATTTTACACAATCCTGAGAGTTGACGTGCCTGCTCCCTGGGACTATTTTAGGCGCATGCGGTGAGAATTCTCACGTCAAGTTTTTTTCTAAATCATTATGTACTTAGAGTTCACAAATTGAACAGTACCCACTCCAAAGAAAACTACACAAGGAGTTTACGAATCTCAAGTACATTTTTCGAAAAACCTTTAAATTATATTTGAAACAATCGAGTCGAGATATTAACTAATTATCAACCATTAGAAATTATTTGTTGTAAGGTGCAGATTAATCAACATAAAACTTAAATCTCCTTTGATACCAATCATTCTGTTTGTTCCTAATTCACTCCACTATTTTGGCTAAGTAAGCATTGATGTATTGAAGTCATCCATTTTCAACTTTTCGCCGACATCAAATTGGAGAGTCAGTACTAAAAAACCGCACAGGAAAGGAAATCGAAACACAGTCGGTTCGCAAACCAGTATCATATCCTAACTCATTCTCAGAGACTTAAGCGCGGAAGAAAAGTTGTACGTTTTATTATCACCACCGAGGAGAATGATATCAACCGTGCATCATCATGAGAGTTTCTCTTTGTGTTGCTCTTCTTCAGTTTCCTGTGAAATGAAACTTAACTCACTGCGCTCAAGCCCAAATGGTTGATGAAGATATGATGATGATTTAGATTAGAGTGTTGTGCTAGCCTTTTGTATGTGCTATCACATGCAAATGTGTGGTTTCCGAAAACTTTCATCATAGCACCGTCGACATCATCACACAACATAAGGCAGAGTTGAATTCGAGTTGTGACTAAAGCCATTTTGGTGAAAATGCACTTTAAAATGGGAAATAATAAAAACACATTTAAAAGGTAGACTTTGACGTGACTAACTCCTACTCGTTTCTCTTTGTGGTGCCGTTTTATTATTAAACCATTCTTCGTTGGTTAAAGGGCAACAGACTGCCTTTTTTGTTGGTGATGATCATTTTATTACTTTTACCTATTTAACCGAATAGAAGGGGCAAAAGAGACAAGTGCAGACTGTGCGCTCCCAAAAATCTCTTTGATACGGTTTCATGTTATTTTACATGGTCCTTTAAAAAGTAAGGAAAACAAGAAAGGAATCATTTTGTAGTTGTTGGCACTTTCCTTGTGCTTCTGTTTTATTTATAACATTTGCTTCAGCGAGATCTGAAGGAAAATAAATTATATTTTTAACGGGATGAGATGAGATTCTAGGACAGGTTTTTTATCTCCCACATAGTATCAAACCATCTACACACATTCCTACTAAAATTAGTCTGTATATAAAGGAATTTTCAAGAAACTCCCACTTACCGTGGTACAAATACATGTTTGTTTTCCAAGAAAGAAAGTATTTTACAATTTAATTATATTCTTTAAATTGCTAGCGATTTTACGTAAGCAGAAGCAACATTCGTTAATGAAATGAATTGAGAGATTGTGCTTTCTTACGCGGATAGTAAAAGGCTCCCTCGTGACGAGACACTCCGGTTAAAACGGGCACCTTAACCAATTGGCCGTTACTCAAAAGTTCCTCTGGTTTTTTTGTTAGTAGCACGTTGTCGACGGACGGAGCAAACCATCGGGGGAAACTGAAAAAGTTCTGGAATAGAAAAAACGAAACTATTTTAAGACATCGTTACGCTTACAACTGTTAGTTATTTAAATATCAAACTCTAAAGCCGCAATGGTCAGTGGTCAGTAATAGTCATTGTGTTAATATATTTGGGTACTTTTAGTCAAAAATGGGACAAACAAACACCGTACAATGTCTAACTGAACCATTCATTCATGAGCCACAATAAATCAAAGTAATGCTTTATGTAGTATTATTATATCCGGGTACCTAACTTTTACATCTACAAATGTAAATCCTACTACGCTAGTACCAAGTTTCTTGAGTGTTAAGAATGTAGAGTCGCATTTAAATTTTGAGCTTTGTCA
Source organism: Cyphoderus albinus (assembly GCA_021029165.1). Classification (NCBI taxonomy): domain Eukaryota; kingdom Metazoa; phylum Arthropoda; class Collembola; order Entomobryomorpha; family Paronellidae; genus Cyphoderus; species Cyphoderus albinus. Next base: position 6,512 of record VYYJ01004997.1, read on the forward strand.
TTGACAATGGATTCAAGCTCAAGTTTTGAGTGTAACATTTTTTCACGAAACATTTTACTTCCAAAACGAAGGATTCATTTGACAGTTACGAATTACTACTGTAAACAAAATTTGTTGGGTATTGCTGTTGAAAAGAAACAATCTGGACCATTGCAACCTCAGAAACTTCGTCTTTGATTTGACTATATAATGAACAGAAAAGTGTAGTGAATCAATATTTAAAAAGTTTCGTGGCCAGCAGACCGATTCTATATTTGGAAGCAGGGGCATTATTAACATTTAAATGATAAATTATTAACTATTTGAAGCGCGTACAGAAAATAGTTGATGAAAAGTAAAATTGACCATGACATTGGAGATGTCGTTCATTGGTGCAAGAGCAGAATTGAAGTGCCAGATGAAATGGGTTTGCCCTACAACATCAACTATAAACTTGGAAAGCAAACTGATGCAGATCTACCTTTGCGAATTTTCTCGAAGATGAGATTTAGTGATAAGACGTGGTCCAAGGCCGTCATAATCAATTTTTATTAATTAATATTTTTTCTGATGGTCTACATCGAAAATTTAAAAAATTACAGGCCGTCCTAAAACCCGCAAACGCAGCCAAGCACTACACTGTAACTAAACTGAACGATTATAAACAAGAATGTACTGACTATGATAATGATAATGACTAAATATGCCTTCCTTGCTGACGCTAAAAAATCCTGTCGATCTAAACTAGACATTTCCCCATTTACTTAAGAGATGTGATAATCAGTGTTCGAAAACCGGTTTGTTAATTAATGTTACTTTATATAACTATTTTTGATCTTTGACATGTCATTTAATGTTTTAGGGAAAGTGAATCACATTACAGCGACAAGGAAAGTAAAAACTGCAGCAAAACTATCATCAAAGTAAGTCAAGCAATAATTACAGAAAACCTCTTTCAAAGTTTTGGCATTTATTTTACCAGTTTTACCACTTTCTTTCAATAAGAAACTGCAGAAGCGTAAAACTGAGAATTTCTCTTTGCTTTCACCAAATTCTTCGTAGTTTGAAATGACTGTCGAGTACCGACCTCGTTTTTTCTGGTTTCCTTCGAATTACATAAACTTGTTTCAGCTCAGTTTTACGAGGCAAACTTTGTGAAGGTTGTATCGCATCCATCTAGCGAGTGACTTTCGTTGGTTGTGTTATGTGCGATAATGAAATGAAAGTGGTGATGATGACGACCATGCTTTTAAGTTATGAGTTCCACTTACTTCGTTTTTTATTACTTTTTTCTCTCTTCTCTGCGCTTCTTTTTTGATAACCTTTATAATGCTCTCCACGAACCGAGATCGTGGCAATGTCTACATCTTAACAAGGAGAAAAGTGTAACAAGATGTACCATTAGTGAGAAAAAAGAGATCGTAAAGGACACAAGTACGACTTATAAAGAAGAAATGACGACCTTTTTTCGTTTTTGTTCTTGTTTGTGGGTGTCGGCGAGAAAGAATCGCTACTCTATTGGCCAACTAATAATAACAAGATGTAGTCAGCATCTTCAATGTCATTTCAGTTGTTGGTTGGTAGTGGTGTTGGTATTGCTGATGCTGACAAAAAATGTTCAATTCATCAAGCAAAATAATTCTAGTGTTGAAAAATGCTTTCGTTTCATTTGGGCCGACTTGAATGTGTTCATGGACGCACATTATCAGCCTTTATGTAGTTTATGTCTAATGTAAAGACTAATGTTAATAGCGATGTTAAGGATGTTTTATTTTGTCACTTACCAGCATATTGTTTGTCTCCTTGACCAAAGTTTCTACGTCCTCCTTTCTGAGACACTCAACTAGCTCGCCAAAATCTTCATATGGACATCTGAGACGTGACACAAGCTCTCGGGCAGATTCAACGGAGTTCTTTTGGAAGTATTGGCTGTTGAGTGCTGTGCCTCCCAGAGCTATGATCGATCGGTAGAGTCCTTCACATGCAAAAAAGGCATTGTTAAACTATATAGATATTGGTTTGAATTTTGGATTTACAAATCACTGTCACATTTCGTGACGAAACTGATTATATTAACTAAACTATCCGGAATCCTGTCGGTGTTTCACATAATTGATGGACAGCTTGAACAAACATGTCATTTTTGATTTGTTACAAAAAATCACACACCTTGAGAAGAAGGAATAAACGTTAGCAGTGAGCAACTCGCAGCTCCCGCTCCTTCCCCCAATAGTGTAATTTTTTCAGGGTCGCCTCCAAAGCTGGCAATATGACGTTTTATCCAACGAAGCGCCTCAAGCTGGTCATGAAGTGCCCAGTTTCCTGTAGCATCATTCGTCTCTGTGCTGAGGAAACCTATTTGAAACATTAAATTGAAATCGAAGTTATAATAGATTAAAGAATAACTTGTTCTATTTCTATCCGTCAACTAGTGTACTGTAAGACAGAAAATGAGAAAAAAATTGATCAGTAAAATGTAAGCCAATCCCAGAATAACAATTAAAGATCGGAATATTGATGTAAATATGTCAGAATATCGTAATGCAAAATAAGTTCTGCATGCATTTTATTATTGTTCATTTGGATAGCTTGTAAAATGAATTGTCATAAAATATATTTCCATCTCGATTCCAAGGGATTCCTTAGTTTGTAACTGTGCTTTTTAGGCTTTTAGGATTAACCATTAACCCCTTCGTTTGTTCCTTTACTAAACAGTTTTATTCAAACTTCTGAAGAACGATCTGAACTTCAGAACAAACAACTCCATAATATTTCAATCTCATTACAGTTTAAAATGACATTAGATTGTCTTAGATCAAATTAAAACATGTCTACAGCTAGATACAAGACTCGACTGATGCAGTGGAGACTAGATGAAGGACTTACTGAGAGACAAACTAATTATTCATTATTTACTACCCTTTACTATTGTAATGCATTTTTCCATTGACATAAGAAAAGAAACATTCTCGTTTATTGAAAATCTCATCAAGTACAAGGAGGGAAGCGAATCCCAAATAGATTTCTGTTTTGTTGTTATAAGCTGTGGTTTATATTGACATTGTTGCGGTCGGAAATGTGTCCGCACATAAAAAGCCAGAACGGGCGTCATTAGCTCGCAGCTACAATACAATGTTCATTTTCATTGGTAAGTAGGAAGATTTCAGGCAATGTCTGACCATCCATCTCGCCTTTTCCTCCCTTCTTTACGAGCTACCTTTTCTCATCTTCCTTTTACTATTTAGGTTCTAGTTTTCACTCAACTCTTTATTTTATTAAGCAAGGCATTTTTTTGCAAACCTGTGTATAGATTTTCAACCACACATATGCATATACTGGGTGCATCAGCATGGTGGTAGGTTTTATACAGATTTTATATCTTCCTCTCTTTTGCCTCTTTTTCCTGTGGTCTTTCTCTGCTCCAGCTCCATTCCACAGCAATCTTAAAAGCTGGATGGAAAAAGTAAAATAGGGGGAAAAGCTTTGTGGTTGAATCTCTCTCCTTTTTCCACTAAAGTTATTCTCAATTCATTTTCCACACACCACACAGAAAAAGATTGGATGTTTCATACAAAGACCTTTTATGTACACAATGAGTGAGTATCTTATTCGGTATACGAGGAATGTTTCACGGAGGGAGGACTTTTTCCTGATGAGCCTAAACTTACTATATCCAAATACATACACATTCCACAAGGCATGTTTGGTTTTTTCTTCAGTGTGCAGATTTGTATGCAGGAGAAATCCTTATTAAGAAAGATGTGGGTTCACTCAGTCAGTCCAGTCGATACAATATGAAATAACGTAAATACAAAAGTACAAAAGATATTTCTTCTTTCTACTCTTTTATCCTAGAAAGAAACTATTAAACCCTTTGCGTCCATTGAAAAAAAAACTTTGTTATTGGACTCTCCAAATAATAGCTTAGCAAAGAGAAGACTTTAGATGATGGAAACAGGAATATTTTTTGAAGTTTTTACATCATCAAAAATATAATAATATGATATAAAATAAAATGAAAGTGTAACATTTCTTTTATTCAATATATTTCTTGGTACGTTTCAAACACGACGTCACAAAAATTGCTAAGAGGAAAGCTACCGCCTACGAGAAAACTCCGGAATAGAAAAGGGAAAGACGAACGTCCCTTTTGAACCGCAGGTTATTATTTTTTGACATGTTTTAAAAAGGCTATTAGCAAGAAAGAGAGAGCTACAAGAGACAGTCTAAATTAGACGTGGACATACCAAAAACTCCAAGGCGGTACTGAATTGTCACTAATACCACATTCTGTTCCATCAAGTAGTCCGGTCCATAGAGGAGGGACGAGGCAGTACCGGTAATGAAGCCGCCGCCATGAATAAATACCACGACAGGTTTAAGAGTGTCCATCTATAAATAAATGGAAAAAATCATAATCTTGAGTAAGTGGAAAACAGCAGAATGATTATAACCAAGTAGTTTATGTTGCTTCTAGATTTTCAATTAACTCAAACCCACGCAAGTCATTTTTGACTGGTAAACTAATCTCATTGTAATTTTGAGTAATAAGTTGTAATAGTTATTAGACATAGTTTGTCAAGTCAAGAGCAAGCAATCAAAGTTGTCCAGTGTCCAGCAGTCCAGCCAGACTTTGACATTGGTAGAACTGACGCCAGCATAAAGCGAAATAAATTATTTGACGCATTTCGCACAAACGAAAAAATTGTACATATGTTCTGCATGCGTGATGACTACTGGTTCAGCATACATGTTACGGTTACGATGAAGTAAAAGTCGTTTATTTTGCTGCAATGTAAACACAGTCACTTTCACTGTTTTTCTACATTCCTGAGAAATGAGAGAATTGTATATAAAAACATGAAAACAAAAACGTAAATGCATGCTCACGTTCACTCACTCACTCTCAGAAAATGTTCGTAAAACTCATGTCCCTAAATTATACCTCTATTGGAGTGAGACATGTAATTTTGTGCGTTATCGTTGTCACACTCTTTTCGTCGAGAAGAAAAAACTTCATTGAGAGCGTACAATTTGTGTTGCTGCAGCATTTTCTCGCTATTTGCCACTGCTTTGCTAACAACTTGCCAGCCTGATAGAAACTTCTGCACCCTTTTTGATGCTTTTTGTTTGAGTTTTTTAGCAACTTTGATTATGGAAGTGTTTGTTTGTAACTTTTCCTGTTTCAAAAAACACGAGTCGGCTTCGACAGTGGCTCAGAAGAGGAAACGACAAGAACAAATAAATGCATAAATAGACGGTGGAAAAACATGGCGCAGTAATGACACGACGGCCATCATCACTTTGAATATTTCTGTATCACGCACTTTCACGCTACCCGACTATTACTGGACATTCGCATTAATAAATATACAGTCTTCACCGCTTCAAGTCTTAGAGAAATAATGTACAATATTTTAGTGTGCTGCAGATTTCTCGCCTGCATCAATAAGTCAACTTTATTATTCTCTACAATATTGAACTGTACTTTATTTGCATATTCCACAGCAAAATGATTTTGTTTTGTCCACGT
>VYYJ01004998.1:0-12023 GCA_021029165.1 Cyphoderus albinus
TTTTAGATTTTTAGATTTCAAGTTTCATCTGCAGCAGTGAAAGTAATAAAAGCAAGGGTAGGTGGACACTTTGATGACACTTTACAAAACAGAAAATATTGACCAAAAAAATAAAATTATTTAAATTTAAAATACTTCTAAATCGAATTAATTTCAAAACGCTGTGCGCATTGCCTTGTCATGCTGGAATGTTCTATGATTTCTATGAACACTGGCTAGTTATACATAATATGTGGGGCCGATTAAGAACATTTTTCATAGAACTGGAGAATATTTCAGCAGATGTTCATAAGAATAATCAGAGAAAGATGGAAGTCTAAATGCCAAACTGAAAATCCACTGATGAAAAGACCTTCCTCAAAACGAGCATTAAATGATCAAAATATTAAGGAATGTTCATTAAATACATTTGTTTATTTATCTGCAATCTCGTCCATCTCGGGGAACGTTTTTGAACAGAAATACCTAAATATGTAGTTTCAAGGGTTCAACCACACCACGACAGGAGAAATACGAGATGTGGACATCAAACCCGACGTTTATATCAAAATTCTGAAAAACAGTATAAGGCGAAGGACAATTTCAAGATCACAAAGATGAAAGAGTTCAATAATTTTGAGCTAGGACGCGATGTCAAGCAATGAGTACTTTTCACACCGACCATTTGTCATCAGATGAGGATGATCATGATCATCATGTCCAAGAAAAGAATACAAAATCGAAAGATTCTTCTTCATATGCTGATTAATGTTCAATGAATTTTTCCACCCAAACACTACGATTTCGGCATTCATGCGGAGAGTTTTGAAAATCAAACTTTTTTTCCATTTTCGTATTTAAACATACATCAGCCTAATATATGTCATTTTAACTTTCAAAGCGTTTTATACTTTTGATAAGCTACAGACCAAGGATCCAATAAGAAGTTCCTTTTCACAAGTTTCGGTGTCATTTCAGTAAATGCATACAAAACATCTGTAACTATTTTATTGTATTATTATTAACACATCTCACTGTAGCTTCATTTACATAAAATAGTATATTCAACTATGTTAGTTGGTTATCACTAACGATATCGTGAGCTACTTATAATAATCGTAAGCACGAGTGAAGCTTTCTCGACCGAATCATCTCCAGCATTACATTTATTTGATTTTGAGTCTTTCATCACCACCACGAACACGTCACAATTTAATGTTTGCTGAAGATATGTTATGTGCGTTCGTTCAAATAACAATGTTAATTTAATTTTACCCCAAGTATCTTCATTTAAGGTGACAGTACGTAAGTTATGAGTCATTCATAATCTTATGATTCATAAACGTTTCAGTTAGACATCCACCAAAAACCAATAAACTTGACCTTACATACATCCATGTAATGCTACAATATTGTATCATTTTCATTAAACAACATTACATAACCTATCACACAAAACAGACATTTTATGAAAGGCAACTTTCTCGAGTCAAAATTTTCTATTTGTTTTCCTCGGATTTGTCGTAATCTATATAAATGCAGATATATCAAATAAAACTTATAAAAGCCACCTAAATATATGTGTAAGTGCCTGTTAATAACCGGATTGAAATAAAATTGAACTCAAACCAAAAATTTAATACGACGCTCCCCAGTGACCATCACATCACATTGGGTTCTTGTTCTTAAGAATGAGTGATAAAGCTGAGTTCCATTACGCCAGAAAAGAGATTATTTCTATATCAATAAAGTTTCTTGTGTGAGTCATAGCGCACTGAAAGAATGTTATCTTGACGTGAACAACGTGAAATCTTGTATTGTTAGCAAAGGCAAGACTCTTTAAGCTGGACTTTAAATAGTGGCTCAGTAAAGGGGCTTCATATATAGTACCTAGAAAAAACCTTGATTTCTAGTGCTGTCTTTTCAGTATAAAAATTCTAAGACCTGATAAACTCTGAATCATTTGACCTGCGAAACTCAGTCTGTCCACACTTTTTAAAAAGTCAGCTTTTTGTGAACAAAACGGTTCAGCTTCGACTTTTCTTAAACCATCTTTGTTAAATTTCATTTTTTAACCATACTTCAGTCCANTGAACAAAACGGTTCAGCTTCGACTTTTCTTACATCATTCTGTTAAATTTCATTTCTTAATTAAACATACTTCAGTGAAAAATAAGAAAAATGAGCCAAACACGAGCTAATAACCAAGTCAGCCTAATGATGCAAATCATCATTATTTTCTCCCTGGTGCTTCAATTTGGGCAATGTAAGAAACCAATTTATTTTTTATAACGTGAATTTATTTTAACTTGGAAAATTTATTGGTGCAGTAAACCAATTTTAAGTATTTTTTAATAAATTCATTTTTAGTTGGAGAATCGTCCCCTATCGAAGTCAACGAAGTCTGTCAATTGGTGCGTATCAAGTGGTTACGGATGGAATTTGCGTACAACTGTTCACAAAAAGCAGTCGTTGGAAACTATACATTACTGCCGCTGTCACTGGAGGGACAAGAAACGACGGGCTTAACAATAAAATTCAAAGTGGTTCGGAAATTCGGAAATTTCTCATTGCAGAAAATCAAAATTGCAGACAGTACCATAGGCTGTGGTCTGGCTGAAGATTCTGGCGAAATAACTATAAATTGCGAGGCTGACAATAATTCGAACACCGTCATTTTGGAAATGGACGTGGGTGACTCACACGTGCCGGAATGCGACAACCTCAAAAGGAATGACANGAACACCGTCATTTTGGAAATGGACGTGGGTGACTCACACGTGCCGGAATGCGACAACCTCAAAAGGAATGACACTCTTGTTACATCGGATCGGTTTTGCATTCCTCCAGATTCCGTAGGAATAAGCACGTACGAGTTTGACTGGGATGCTTTCACCGCATATTTTCTGGGATTTGGAGTGCCGATTCTGGTTTTGCTTGCTCTTGGTGGCAGCTACATGCTATTTACTTTGGCTCAAAGGTTTGCATGATAATTATCATTATATAAAAAAATTGAATCAACTTTTAACAACTTGCAGATTTTAATAGCCGAATTTTTGTTTTAAACTTAATTTACAGGATGACTATTGGTTTGCTGTGAGTCGCAGTCGAATAATTCAGAAAGGTGTATACTTTTATCTTAGGACTAAAATTATTTTTAGAATTTTCGCACTCAAATGCAATTATTATGAATCTAATAGATTCAATCTATTTATGTGTATGAATAAATGAACATTTAATAATTATATTGTGGTTGCTGAATGATGACTGGTAAATAAAAATGAATACAAAAATTAAATATTAAATTAGATCGCCGATTTCTCCATATCATTGTTGGTCGGAATTTCTTTCTTCCACCTCCAGGTTGATTCTCCCACTTTCAAGATCTCCCACTTGCTCGGAAACTGTGACACCTCCAAGGTGATCACAGTCACAGGGGGTCAATGTCTTTATAAATTTCGTTGCTATTCTTCGTCTCAGCACTAGCCTTGAAAATGTTGCAAATTTTCATGTGAGCTTTGCAATCCGACTTCTGATTGAAATTAAATTGCCTCTTACATTTGGGACATTGATAGGATTTCTTCACGTCAGTGTGAATTATTTCGTGAGTCTTCAACTCGGAATTTGAGGAAAAGTTTTTGCCACAAATTCTGCACTTCGTTTCAAGATTTTGAACTTTCAGCGGTTTGCACCACTCCTCGTGCGTTTTGAAGTCTTCAATATTCTTGAAGTAGTTTTTGCATCTGAGGCATTGAAATGAGATAGTTTGGGCTTCCGCAGCAGACGAATTATACTCGGAAGCTCCATGTTCACGTCGATAATGCGATCGGAGAGCATCGATACGCTTGAAACTGTCAGAACATTTTGGGCACAAGAAAGGTCGATCAACTTCAACGCCGTCGCCGAGCCCAAGATTCTCTTTCGCCTTAGCTGTAGATGCTGAGGTGGAAGTGGAGCCGCCACCGTTACGCTGATTATGACTATCACCGTCGCAACCGTCATCGTCACTCTCTACATCCAGATCCATCGCTTCATTCTCCTCAACTGTTTTGTTAACTCCACTTTTTTCAGTTCCTTCAAATTCTTCTCCACCCTGATCGGTTTCGAGCTTTACAGTCACAGGTTCGAGTACATTCGCCTTTCGATTTTCATGTTGCGTACCTTTTTATCATAAAGTAAATCAATATGAATAATTAATTTCCTTAATTAACTGAGGTTTCAAAGTTTCTGTTACCAAATTCATTAGTTTCCAAACCTGGGGAATCCTCAAGTTCAAGTTCACTCGTTCCACTTCCAGGTTTTCTTTGGCCATTGCTTCCATCTCCACTGAGCTCGTCTTCGACGCGCTTTGCCTTAGCAGTAGCTATTTATTTTTAAAGAAGAAGGAAGTGAAATTAAAATTAAATTAAACCGCTTTTTAAATATTAATTCGACTTAACTAAACTTGCCTGATTTCAATTCCAAAGAGAGTAATTCCCTTGCCTTTTGAACCAGTTGGACAAACTTTTTCTTACTGCCAAAAGAATGATTCAACTGCTTGGCCACCTTTTGATGCAGGTTTGCACTCAATTTGTCCGACACTTTTTTAGTCGAGTTATCCAGAATCTCCTTCAACTCCATTAACTTGTTAGCCAACTCTTGGTAAAGTTGACAGGCAGTGCCCATTTCCATTTCGCAACTTCCACAGAGCAGATTTTCACCCTGACCCTGCTGACCTCCTCCAGTTCCAACATTTGTACATAAAAGATCTCCGAATAAAGGCTTACGCAGACCCAGTGAACAAGCAAAGAATCTCTTTAACAACAAACGGTCATCAGAGTCATTAAGAGGATCCACGTCACAGTTAAAGTGACTGTGGCCTGCTTTATTTTTCTGAAAACTTCGTAGGCACAGAAAACACACGGTGAGTTTGTTGCTATTTGCCATGATTAAATCAATACAGTTTAAATTAAATCAAAACAATAATAATAATAATTATTATTATTAATAAATATTTTCAAGAAAGTTGTTTACTCAACTCGTCAAATCTGAGAATTTTTTACCGCTATCTCACAAATAAAATATCGGCTAAGATGAGACAAACTGACAGGGGCGCAAATAGACTGGTGCGAGATGGTGCTCCACACCAGGGCGCCAACGCCGGGGGGGCGCCATAAGGCGCCCCCTCAACCTGTTGAAAACCTTGACCTGACTATATGCAGGCTTAGGTTGGACGACGGATTGATGTTGTTTAGCCGATTTTGACTTGTTTCAGGCTATTTTTCACCGATATCGCGTCTGGGTGTTTTAAAAAATAAAAAATAAGGCCACTCCAAATTTTTTCTCAGAGATGCCGTTAAGTCTCAGCTTCAAAATGGTATATTACATATGGCGCTAACTCATGTCTTAGTCCCTGAAAAATTAAACTATATAAAGCAAAACTTAGGCTCGATGCGCAATTGCGCACTTACCTGAAATAAAGTAAAATACAGTGCAGTCATTGCGCCGCAGTATTTAATTCAGTGATTTAATGTCCTTTATCGATGCTGATAAATGAGTCGGCGGCGAAAGGCTTAACTGTAGACTTTGCACTGTATTTTATTTTATTATAGGTAAGTGAGCATCAAGCATCCTTAAAATTAGTGATTATTGGATATTAATTTAAATAAGACCAAATTGACACTATTCACTAAAAAGTTACACTACAATATTGCACATTTTAACCAACATTTCATAGTTGATCATGTAAATAGCTTTTCTTGACAGCAGTAACAAAGGAAGATTTTACACCTTTCCAAATTCTTTTTTTTTAAATATTTCAACTTTAAAACGACCATGACCTTATAACACAACACCCACCATTCACAGAAAACACGAATATTTCGGTTAATGCTAAACCGATTTTAATCAGTTTTTTTACTACGTAGATGTGCATCTATGGTGTTAACACGATTATCTGACCACCCCCATTTAATTTTTGATTTCGATAAGGAAAAATGTGTGTATTTTGCATTTTTCACGGTGAAGAAATTGTAGGATCCTCACCAGAGTTGTACGTTTCGTAGAACTCTGCCGTAATCTAATGCTCATTATTTACATGAAAAAAATCTGTTCAGCCGTTTTCGAAATATGCCCTGTGCAATTTTAAAACCCTGGCGTGAATGTATACTTAGGGTTTGCAATTTAGCCCCTTTAACGCTTTTTGCCTTTTGACACCAAGCGGAACTATGATAGCACGGTATAGCATCGCTTCGCGCAGTGTTAACCTTAAAACTCTCGCCTAAGAAAAAGGTCCCTTATTACGTATTGTTTAACGTGGGCGACGGTATATGGCGAAGCACGCAGTAAAACTGTTCTACAAAATTCCTTTCTGGTTCAAATTACAGGACTGATGTGTTGTTCAATTCACGAGGTCATTTTGCATCGGAATAAACACTTTGAACCGAATGTGCAATCTCAATTATTTTGTTCAATGGGGGCGCCATTTAACACACTGCACCAGGGCGCACCAAGGGCTAGTTTCGCCGCTGCAACTGACAAACCGAAATGAAACCGTTTCATTGAAACGTGCAGCACAACAAAAGATTTGGGAATTTTCCTTAAAATAATTTGGTTTATGCATTAATCGTAATTTACGATTCGTAAATAATGCCGTAATGCTGTAATTTGAAATAATTAAGCCTGAAGCGAAGCAAAATCGTTTGACCCTCTCTAACAAGTGGCAACACGTTTTAACACGAATTCTTGTTTCTTATTGATCGGTTTTTTATTGCTCAGTCTGTAAAATATAATATAAATGTCGATTATATTCTTTTACTTTCTTCTTTGTCTAATCTAACCACAATACATACGTTGTTTTAGGTCTGTTAGGTGCATAGCTATTAGCTTGTGTTTCAAAACACTTTATTTTCTTCATTACGTAGCTTTCTCCTAGCTTTCACCAAATAGAATCTTTGTACCTCTACTAACTTTCATTTTGACGTTGTTCATACTTCATATACATATGGATAAACAAAATATTAACCAACACTGCCACCTATGCTTCAGAAGAAATTCAACGTGTGAATTGCTGTATGAATGTTCTTTGACGCAGGCAAAGAAAATAGAATAATCTGTCAAAATCGATATGAAAAAGGAAGCCGAATTTTTCCAAACTCCATTCGTGGCAAAGTTTAATAATAACAAAACCATTTTCTATACCAGGAAGTACCTTACATTACACTTTACAATTTGCACTTTACAGCTGCAGCAATTACAGATTTTCCAGTATTCAAAACCTACTTACAACTAGATATCGTTTAATTATCTTAAAAGGTGTAAAACCGAAAGGTGACCTAGGATTGAAAATAACACCCCGTTAGAGTATTGTTATATCTCAGCGAGTTTTTATAGTTAGAAAAGTTGATAATAGTAGAAATGCATGGCCATATAATAATGTAGCAGTGGTTTTGGAACATTGTATTGACACAGTCGCCTATATAGGACGCTTAGGATTTTGTAATTCGTGCCTCTAGAATTCATATAAATAACTTGAACGTTTGTCTGAAAATTTAGACCAGCAAAAATTTCAGGATAACGATATTTGTGTTTGAGTTTCTATTTCAAACAGTTTGAATTTCAAACTTTGAAATCAATATTTGACACTCAGCATTCAATATTTAGTAGATTTACGAACAGCCAGACGAATTCTACCAGCAGCAATTTAGTTATAATTGTTAAATTGTTATATTCCAGTTTCATTGTTCAGAATTTACATATACATATCTTGTTTGTAAAATGGGGGCCATTTCTACCAGGCAAAGCATTTTAAACATTTTACTGATTCTTTTCTGGTCCAACTTGTTGGCTATGGGCTTTGTTCCTGAATATTTTGATGGAAACGGTGATACAAAAATCAACGAAATGTCACGCCACTATTCAGGCTACCACACACGACCATTTAAAGGAGCTAATGATAAATTAATAGAGAACTTAAACGACAAGTTGCTCATTTTTGAGACATGTTTGATTCACATAATCAACTACGACAAAGTAAACTTCCTGGAGTTTAAGATTCCAGCCGTTCTTTCTAGATACGACGTAATTAGATTGAGGTACAATGTTACCCCAAGTAGTGAAAGTTTACAAAACACAAAACTACCAATTATAAGTGAACGAACTCGATATTTTCCTACTGAACATTTGCCAAATAAAACAAATGAGATACGATGGTGTAAAAGATTCTATTTTGATATGGATTGCATTGACATTTCGTACACCGACCGAGCCTCCTTCTCCAAACCGTGGGTATGCGAGGCTCACATTTACATTTTTCCACCATGGGAGCCCACATTTTACGAACAAATTCGTGACATGTCTAGTTTCAGACTGCTGATTCCAGGAGCTTATCGAAACAATTTATTTTGGAGAGTGAGAAAATGGACGTCGGAACGGAAAGTAAACCTAGCGGACACTGAAGGGCTGATTGTTATGCAACGTAGATATGACATTTTAATTAACGACAAAAATTCAAAATTAAATAGAGCTTGGTTCCAGAGCTTGGCATACAACTATGCTGACGTTTGGGACGATACAGTAAAAACCAACCGTCATTATTTCCTATTTATTGTTGCGTATAAGAAAAAATTATTTCAAACAATGTACGTTGTACTTGATAACCTGGTTCTTTTTTGTCCCGATTGCAAAAGGACACAGGGAGTGACATTTATGTCATTAGGACAGATTATCCAATTAAAAAATTTGACAATTTTCTTGGACAGAATGAGAATAGTAACGTTTGATACTCCAATTTATAGAGCATATTTATCGGGAGATGCAATGAAACATTTGTCCCGAAATGCTGCCACGTTGACCCCACTTAAAAACAGAAAACAGGCTCTTTCCATTTTTAGACAAGAAAGCAAAAATTCGTTGGAAGATATGAGGTGGATTTTAAACTCGTTGTTACTGGCCGAGAGTTTTAAAAACATTACATTCGTGAACCTGCCTTACTACGGCTGCAGCAGTTTTAAAAACATTTCTTGTGACGACCGTCTCGTACCTATGGTGGTGTTAATACCAACGGGAAGTATGGAGTATGCAAACTTTTTGTTTCATTCGAACCGACTGAAATTTGTGAGTTGTGGAAGACCTGACTTAAACCAACTTAATTTTTACGACATTGTTTCGGTTTTTGAACTTCCGATTTGGTTGTGGTTAGTTGTCACAATATTATCAGGAACGCTTTTCTGCTCTTTGGTGATGGAATGTAATAGTGGGAATGTAACTCCAACCATTAATCGAAAATTTCTGATTGCTATCACACAAAGATTTTCTAACTACCTTTTATCCTATATTAAAGTTCTACTTGAGCAGGGTGATCCCATCAACCCACTTATTACCAGAACCAAATTGCTCCGGATTACAATTCTCTTCTATCTTTTAATGTGTTTGGTGATTAGTAACGCGTACAAAAATGAAAACGTGACAAGGCTGACACTACCTAGATCTATAATTCCCTTAGACAAATTTGAATTGTTGGTTAGACATAAATTCAAAATTTTCACCAGGATTGTATTTGCATCAGGTGCTGTTGGAGCCAGTGGCATCGATGTTGCTGACAGATATTCTCCGATTCTGTCAGCGTATTTATCTTCTGCGTTTTTACATTGGAATAACGCATATTCCGACCAGTTTGGTTTTCTCAGAACAGAGGTATATGAGTATGCCTCAGCGGAATTAGCGTTTCGAAGTAGCATAGCGAAATCAGGTATGCACTGATATTCCTAAGACACGTGAACCCAATAATATTAAAAAGACTTCAAAGTTTAGAAATGTCGGCGATAATGGAAAAATGGGATAATTTCATTGTGAGTTACATTCCGAAGACAAGAGCACATCAAGACGTAATCACACATAGAGTAGACACAACGGAACACAAACCATCCAACATGAGTGGAAACATTTCAGTAATATTTATAATTTTAAGTGTGGGGATGGCATTAGCTATATCTGTGTTCCTTTCCGAGTACTATTTTCGTATGAAAATGTATTCACGTATGAAATTATTATGGATGAATGTAGTTTGGCTGTGCAAAATAAGATGTAATTCTAAAACTATTGTAGAAAGGTGGTGCTACTTGATCCGAAGGAAAATAAATAAAATATTGAATAACAAAACTCATAATATTTAAAAAACACTACAAATTCTATTTATTGTTACTTTTAGAATATATACTTTCCATTCTTATATATTGTGTATTGTATATTTATGTACATTCGATAACTTGCAAATAAATTCGTTTTCACTTTTAAAATTACACATTGAAATTGTTGCCAGTGAACATTATTTGGCTCAATTAAATTTTAAGACATGGATAGATTAATGAACAGTTTTCTCTCCTCAGACAGGCTTTCCCAAGCATAGAAGTATTTCATTCAAAATTGTACTTTGCAAGGTATAATGACGATAGTATGTATTAATAATTGAGTTTAAAATAAGCACATTTGAGTGATTCTACTTAACTTTCTCCTAGCTTTCACCAATATGAGAGGAAAAATTATGGGTAAGTTGTCGTTTTAACATGACTTATCTATGTATGAGTGAATTGAACATAAAAGTGAACTGCGAAAGCTAAACATATCATTTCGCAACGGCTGTAATTAAATATAAATTTCTCGCCAATATGTGACTTTATATGTTGCACGAGTTTTTCACGTCTAGTACAATTTTTTCGAAGAGAAAACACACCGAAACGGTTTAATTCGTTTCTGTGTACAGTTTTAGTATGAATATGTATGTTCGCATGAAACGTTTATAAGGATGTCATTTATCATCTTTATAATGGTGATGGAGTTCTAACCTAAGGACACTAATGGAAATTTACTAATGACACTCATGATTAGACTTTTGAGTAAATCTGCAAAATGCGCACGTGGTTGGTTTATTGGCCCATTGATTGCACAGAAGCAAGTTACAGTCTATAATATTTAACAATTAATGAATTAACAAACTAAGATTTGGGACTTGGGACATATTTATTTCAAGGCAGCGCTGAAAATATTAAAATTTAATGTAATAACGTAATTTACTTAAACATTACTCATTAACAAAATAAACTGAAAAATACCTAACGTAATCAATAATTAAATAAATGAAATTGGTCATCATCAATAAAGTGACCTTTTTTAAAATGTCTCATTAATTTGTTTTTAACAGGAATTTTTTCCACATTTCCAGAATAATAATCTTATAACTCTTTTGGTACATAACTATGTAAAAATTTAATTAAGGTAATACTTAAATAAAGAATTAATCCAAAATCCAATCTTGTATTAGTAAGAAAACTTAAATATTACCATTACTATTGTATTCTAAACCATCATTAACAAAAATCACGAACAAAAAATTAATAACAAATGCAAAAAACGCAAATCTTAACTTATCCACATTTCATTCGTCGCTATTTTATTGACTCAAGGTCATCCGCCTGTAACCCGTTTATAAGATCCCCCAATTGCCCCAGTTGTTCGGTAACTGTGACCACTTCAGGGTAATTTCTTTAGAAATTTCATTTCCATTCTTCATAGCCCAAGTCTTGCATTTTTTGAGATGCGTGATGTAATTCGACTTCTGATTGAAATCGAACCGCATCTTACATTTGGGACATTGAAAGGATTTAACGCCCATGTGAATTCCTTTGTGAATCTTCAACTGGTAATTTGTAAGGAAGTTTTTGTCACAAATTCTGCATTTTGCCTTTGCAATTTTCGATAGTTTTGAATTTCTGTTGCGGCCAGGTCCAGAATATGGAACTATGCCCCTCCTCAGGCGTTTTTTTGCTGGCCCAGGCTGAATTTCAAGATCGTGAACTTTCAGAGGTTTGCACCACTTCTCATGCTTTTCGACGTCTTCAATATTCTCGAAGCGGTCATTGCATCTTAGACATTGAAATGGTACATCGTCGTCAGCCTCAGTTTCTGAACCAGTCGACGAAATACTCTGTTCCTCCATGTTAATGACGTCCTCCTGGAGGAACCTTGCATTCTCCGGCTCCATTGGCTTCTTTAAGTTTACATTTTCACTC